>JAQIWT010000521.1:0-18713 GCA_034696485.1 Isohypsibius dastychi
ATGTAATCACAGCCGCAGTTTTTATAACGTTGATTGACTTAAGAAATCCAACAGAGGTTGACACAGACAAGGAGCAGGTTACCACTACAATGACCACTCTAGTCTGAATTTTTACTAAACGGTGTTCTGTTCAGTTCTGTTCTGCTTATGCAATTTGCGAAGACATATGCTGCGAATTTCAGAAACAAAATAAAACAGTGAAAAGCTACTAGGGAAGAAAGCTCACTTTCTCACACAAGTACTCCGTCCTCCCGATAAATTGGAGGTAAAATGTTTTGATTCAGTAAATCAAGACCGCACGCGCTTGTAGCCGGCAAGATAGTTGCGCGCAACTATCTTGCCGGCTACACGCGCTCCTGTTTACCTGTTCCTCCAATTTATCGGTAGGACAGAGTACAGTACTGTTATTTTTATTAGTAGGGTGTAGCAACATCACGGCTCTTCGCCAGTGAACGATCAAGAATGCGACAGTCTGCGAAGGCTGAATCCTTAGCTGAATGGTCTGCTCGAGACGTTGGTCAAAATGAAATTCGTGTTCACATATTCAGATAACCTGGTCCAGGTCTCCAGGAGAACCGAAAGAATCCACTATATACATCTGTCAAAAGCCATAAATTCTAGGCTTATCGTCTTTCGCCAAAGCAGAATCATTCTTCGAATTTCGGATTGAAATCCACTGGTCTTCCGGCGATGGTTGGTTTTGCTCTTGTTCTCAACAAACTGCTCCAGTATCAAAAACAACACGTACTGTATTTGTGTATTTGCTGTACACTGTAGCTGTAGATACTGTAAAGTTTAAGTGCGCATAGTTCGGCTTCGGCATGCAACCGAGTAGATAATTCTTCCACATTTTGTTTTCGGACGACTTTCCTGAAAATCAAAATTTCAGCAACGTCATTTTTGTGAAGCTGAGCCCTGATTTTCCGAGATCACTGTGCTTCTCTGTTTAGTTAGACCGGGGCAGCGGTCAGCTCTTTTACAACAATGATCACTACTGTCGAGGTAAAATGGGAGTGTAAAGAGGCTACCGAATCCGAAACATGTGCTCTCAGGACTCCTTGAATTCCTGCCCGTACCAATAATTTTTCCTGCAACATAACGTACATCCAGCTCGGCGAGAATCTTTTGGCCAGCTGTCAGTTGCGCTTTAGCCGATCAATACTCCATTCTCACAAACGGAGGGCCAGTTGCACGAGACAGCATTCACATATCTTGCGATCTTGATGTCAGTATTGATCATTTCTCGCGTAGATGCGGCTGTTAACTCCGCTCCCCTCTAACCTGAATCTCCGTATTATCGATTTCTTGACAGCTTGGATCTGGATGTTTCTTCATCACAAGGTGAAAATCTTCAGAAGTGCATTCTGCTAAGGTTATCCACAATGTCAGAACAGAAAAGATTCATTTTTGTAAACTGGAAAGGGGAGAAACTTTGTTATTACTTGCAACTATGTTCGCAAACGGTGGGAATTCGTCTTTTACTTCGCTGGGTCATCTGCTCCTTTATTTTCGGGTTAGCGACAGCGATCATCATGTATAACGCACTGGAGCAAGATGGTTTGTAGAGTAATTTTCGTTTCGGTACGCAAAATGATTAGTTATTTGGTTGGCAGACTCGACTTCTGCAGCGCTTCGGAATAACACGGCTAACTCAACCTTTAGTATCGAGAACTTGACGGATGTTGAGCGACAAAAATGTGAGTGCATTTTCTCCGACTCCGAGTTAAAGCTTCTCATGTGATTCGCTTCTATCATGCAACGTCTATCCAGAAGCGCCCCGAGGCATGGTAGAGTAGAATACGAAACAAGAGCGTAGAATTCGCTCCCCAAATTAGAAGTCCCAGTACCATACGTAAAGACACCAATTCGAAACACAGCTAGGATTTGCGTAAAATTCGGAACACCCCCATTTTTTTGGTCTGATCCAGATAAACTATATACCATTCGTAAGATCTCTTGCAGATCTATCGAATGTTATGGCATTTGACGACGAAAATTCAAAACCGAAAAAACAGCACCTCGCTAAAACGTCTGCCGAAACCCTTCTTGATTGACATGTATCCCGCATGAAAAATCCAGTGATTTGCATCAAAGTAGCCCAAAAGACATAAACAATGTTGTTTCAACTCATTTCTTTGAGAAGTAAAGTCGTGTAGACTTTCTTTGAGGAACAAGAGCGAAATCGAGAAAAACTGCTGCTAATATCTGCGCGCTTCGCTACGCACTTCGCTTTTTTGTGAAGATTTGACTGATCCTTTGCTTTTCTTCAATGGAACTGGTGACGGAAACCCGAATTGAACTGAATTTCTCGATAAAAGTTGCGTAGGGACTAGTTTACGTCCTTCTGGCGCTGCGCTTGGTCGTGAGCATCAGCCAAAGTAAAAAAATCAATCAAAACCTTGTTTGCCAATAACTCATCGCCGAATAAAAATTTGTGGCAGCTGTTCATATCAGTCGATAGATCTTCAAGAGATCTTTCGAATGGTATATGGTTTATCTGGATCAGACCAAAAAACTCGGGATGTTCCGAATTTTACGCAAATCCCAGCTGTGTTCCGAATTGTTGTCTTTACTGGTAGGATACACACCTATGTACATGTGTACATGTGTACCTATGTACATGTATGTACAGTATGCAACCCATGTGCTGGCCAACCCGGAATGGCGGGTCTTCAAAACCTCGTGTCTGCTTGTCGTGATTTTTTAGATAAAATGAATACTGTATCCTGTGGTTCTTTGGAGCACGCTCCACGTGGAGCCTTGTGTTTTAAACAATTCATGTCACTGACTGTTGAAACGGAACATGACTCGTTTTTCCATTTAGGCGTCGTCAACGACGAACCTGCTACGCCCAATGTTATTTTCATAATCTCATCTGGTCTTGGGATTGAGCTACCTATGTTCATCTTCTTGCAGCTATACTCTCTGTTTCGTGGTTTTCTGGATGAAATCCCTGCTGAGTATAACCTCGCAACAGTTCGGAAAGGGCTAGCCCGTTTTCGAGTTATGGCAGCAGTTACGGTAATGGTTTGTCTTATTGCCACACTGGAAGCGCGTCATCACTGGAATTACGGCTCGTCTGAATTCTGGGCCGGCTTGCAGTTCATGAGTATTGCTTGTATGTGGCTGAATGTAATCACGGCCGCAGGTTTCATATCGCTGATTGACTTGAAAAAACCAGCGGAGGTTGACGCAGACAAAGAGCAGATTACCACTACAATGACCACTCTAGTTTGATTGTTCTTAACGGTGTTCTCTGTTTCAATTTTCTTCTGCTTTTGGAGTTCGCGAAGACATGCTATAAATTTCAGATCAGGCAGTGAAAAGCTACGAAGCAAGATGAGCCCACTCTTTCCTACACGTACAGTACTTGCACTTTTTATTAGTGCTTGTGTGCAATACACTTCGCCAGTTAAAGGTCAAGAACAAGCCAGTCTGTTGTCTGATTTGCTCGAGACCTTGGTCAAAACGAAATTCTTGTTCAAATATTCGGACAACATGGTCCAGGAGAACCGAAAGGTAGAGTTCACAAGGTACATCAATCAGAATCGCCGTAAATTTATCGTCTTCCGTCAACTCGCAACACGTGACTTCGTCGGAAATGTAATTTCCGTGCTTCCCGAAATAAATATTCCTCCCCCGTAACGGAAGCCTAGGGATCCGTTCACTTGGAAAATTTCACTTCGAGTTGACTTCAGGTCGACTTTTGATCACTTCACCTGGTTTTTTAGTGAAGTGAAACTGGGTGACTTGGAAAAAAGGTCAGAAAAAAAGAGTGACTTCACCTCGGATTGAGTGGAAAAAAAGTGACTCTCGAAACAAGTGAAGTTGACTCGGAGTGACTTATTATTGCTTTTTATATCTCCGGTTGCCGGTTATCTAGTCACAGAATTTCGAAAAAGTGATCGAAAGATCCCAATAATGATGAAAATTTCTATCGACATTTTTGGTGTTTCCGTGTCCTCAGTGCAGCCTGAACATGAGAACGCGAAAGCCAAATAGTTCCCTGCTGACCAAAGAAATCGTTTTTCGAGCAGTCTTGTTGAGGCGACCCTGCAGCTTAAATCCTCATTCGAATTCTTAAAGGAAAAAAACTTAATTTGGATGAGCAAGTTTAAGATATCTGAATTCCTCTCTCATTGTAAAGTATTTTTAAAACTCAACGAAACATTCACAGGCTAAAATCCGTTTCCGTATTTTACCCAAAGTCACTTAAAAGTCACTTGAGGTCACTTAAAACGGAAGTGAAGTGATTCCAGGTGACTTTCCTTTCGAGTCAGGGAGAAAAAGTGACTTCATAAATAAGTGAGAAAAAACTGAGTGACTTTGAAAGCGAGTGGAGTGCTTTTGCAGTGGGGTGAAGTGAGATGAAGTGAAAGGATCCCTACAGTGAAGCCCCCCGTAATAGAAGCCCAAAAAAACCGTCATTTTCAAAAGGTCCCCTCTTTGAAAAACGAACTTTTTCGTCACGGGACAGTTTGGAAAAGTTGCTTTGAGGGAATAATAACCCGGTCTACTAATTAGGGAAATACGGTAACCGCTCCAGGATCACGTTCGTCTTCTCAACAGCAGGAGCTCAAGTCAGCAGTCTGGTCGGCACGATCCCGTTTGGCGACTGCCGGTACGTCGCTTACGGGTTTGGAAGGTTTGGCAAAATTTAGGCTGGCAACCGATTCCACCATCTTCCAAAACCTTTCAGTACGACCGCAAAACAAACCGCAACTCCGGTACATTTCTCCAGTACTCGAACCAGTACTCGGAATCTAATTTTAGAATGAGAACGGTGCTGTTCTGTCTGGGTGTTATATTGGTTGCTTATCTTTCTCGTGGAGCTAAAAAATAAAAAGAAAACGATGAAATAATAATCGAATATCAGTTGCAGAAATATGGAGAGCCGGAAGTAGCTTTTGTAGAATCTGGAGATTAACGGCAGAGTTTTCCGACTTGAAGAATAAATGATGAATTTCGACATTCCGAATCAAATTATGGAGTGTCCAAAGCACCGGAAGTCGGGATGAATCAGGTGAGTTAGTCAAAATGTTGAGAACAGCTTGCCCAACTGCAAAAACAGTCTCCGGGCTGAATGCAACCACATCAGTAGAAACAACGTCAAACAACTGCTGCACTGTTAACTTGGTTAACGGCTTAACAACCTGGAAAACAAAAATCAGAATCCACCAGAAAAAAATGAATAATTTCTTACGGTGAGCGGAAATAAATCGGCGAATGCTTTCAGTTCTGATAACCGTGAATTCCGTCGGAGAACCGCCATCAGAAAAACGGGACGGTATTTTCCAAATCGATGATTTTCGCAAGGACATTCAAAGCGGAGACTTCAACGGTCGCCACACCACTCTGCGTTTTCTCCAGCGAATACAACTCCAACAGCAGATTTCGAATAATATCGGCCAGATCATTCCCGAAAACACCGATCAGCACATCCGGTTTCGCCAAGATTTTTTCAATGATTTCCGGATCGCGATCTTTGAGTCGTGATGTAATCATATCTTTCATGAACTCCTTTCCATAACTTTCTTCCCCACCTGTCATCAGTACTGTGATGCCGGTGATCCGCATGACCGCGTTGGGCTGATTCAGTTTCAGAAACATCGCCGTGTTCGTCCGCCGGGCAGCTTCCGCTTCTCCATCCGGCTGTCCAGTAAACTTGTCAGAGAAATCACTGCACGAAATATCCAATCGTTCCAAAAGACGGCAGTTCTTTTTCCATTCAATTCCAAATTTTGCACCAATTAGCCGGATCCAAATCTCTAATTTTTGCGAAAACTTTGGCAAGCGGAAGGTCGACTTTTGTGACATCCGGTTTGTTGTTCAAAGTTTGCTCGGTTAGGTATTCCAGTACTCTAAACCCAAGTGAATGGAACAAAGTTTCGCTTTCCAGAAGAGATAGACTGGCTTGTCCAGCTTGGTCGTTTTCATTCTCGAACAATCCATCTAGCGATGTTTTCAGCAGAATCCAGAAGAGATCCTTCAGTGAATGCTTTTCCATACACCGCCGAGCCAGCTTTAGAAATTTTCCATCAACAAGAATTTTGGAAATTGTTTGTCGCAGTTCGTCTGACTTGTGAGTTGCTTTCGCTCGAAATAACAGACATGGCTTGGATTCCAGTTTCGTCCGAATATTTGACAGCTGACCCGCGGATCGCTAGTAATAAAGCTTTGGCGGTTTTGGAAGATAATGTTGTGAGCTTAGCGATGCTGGCCAGAATGGAATAACCAGTCGCTCTGTAATCCGGGTCGGGAGACTGAAGGCATTTCAACCGTCGGTAGCCATCTATCAACTGCAAAAGATTGTACAATATATATTCAAATTGATTATTTTCTAATTACCAGCAATACTATACGTCATAAATCTTTGGTAATATTTCATAATCTTCATTTAGTAAGTTTTCTAAAGATTTATCTCATAACTATTTGTAACTGCAATGTGGCAGGATTTGGTATTTAAGTCCACAATCATTAGAATTCCATGGTCTCGACCGGTAAAGTTCACGAGAACCTGTCTTTGAATGTTGGGTTTCTGAACGCACAATCAGGAAATGCAAAGTAGCAATGAGGTTTCCCGGTCGGTCTCCCGCTTCATTAACCACATGCAGTTCTTCCAGACAGCAAGTTCTCCAGTTTTACGATGTTAGAAATAACTGCGGAGTTCGGGCTTCTACGTTGCAAGAGGTTTCGGAAATTGAAGGAACTGTTCCAATGCAACAACTTCGAAACCGGCTGTTGTTCTCGCTATAGAATTCTTCTATTACAGTACAAGTTGAACAGTCAGCTACCGTGGATCCTGAAAATTTCAACATCGAAGAACAGGTTTTTCTTCACTTTCGTGACCGCCGGTTTCTGGACGGAGTTCTCCCTTGATCGGGAGCCACCTGAATATCTTTTGATACACGGTCCATCTAGGCGAGAGCAAAACAGTGATAGCTAAAACATTGGTCCACGTTTCTCGAGACCGCATTCACACCTTATGCAGCTGTAAAAGTAAAAAGACGTCTGGTTACTCTGGTAGTGTCATTCAAAGATTGGGTTGACATTTAAAAGTTGAGGTTAGCCTGCCACCTCGACCAGCCCCTGCTATTGCAGTTATGGGTTTGTGAGAGTTGCCAAAGCAGAGCTTGTGAACTTTCCACGGGCGATTTTGATTTTCGATCATTTTTCTTGCAAATCCCGTCGCTTGGTTGACGCACTCATAAGACCGGCCATGAGGCAATGTCAAAAAATGTATTAACTGAATTAGTTACCTAATCGAAATGAGGCGCATGTCTAGACAATAAAAATGATCTAGAATGCTTTGGGGCTTTCGGGGACAAATATAAGGAGGCGCAAGGCTCACCGAAAAATATCACTTGTTCTCTCAACTTTATTTGCAGTTGCTGCCCAACGAGCACCAGCTCGTCTTCCCGCCCGAACCCCTGCCCGAGCCCAAGGATAAATTTACCACTTTTCCTAAATGCCAAATGATTGTCAAGCTTTTGACTGGTGAAGGATAATTATCCCGCTTTGGATAACGGAAGCTCTGCTTTTTTAACTAATAATGGATTTTGGCAATGATTTTGAAGTTCATGCAATCGTCACTGCTAATAAAAACCATCATTCGCCAGAACCTCTCTCTTTCGAAAAGCAGATAGTACCCGAAAGTTTTAAATTGAAACAGCGATTAGGGCCTTGTGCCACTGCCACCACCGGAAGCGCTGTCACAAAACCAATTCCTCGCTCCTTGTTTTCAAGCAAACCTACAAAAACAAACAAATTCATATCAATACCTTCAAAACTTTGAAACAAAAACGGGTCATTCAAAAACCGAAGAAAAACCACACCTCCGCAAAAAACAGAATAACGACGAATACGTCATAGTTCCTACAATTCTCTGATATCTCAAGAAAACTGAATAAAATTAATTGAGAAAAATTAGTTGCTCCAAAAATTGTACCTGATAATGCAGTGGTTTCCATAAGCTGTCGTCGTTCAAACAGGTCACAAAAGCGGCAATCGCTTCGATAAGTGGCTGGACAATTACACCGTAGAATTCTTTATTCTGGAAATTGTCAAGCTGATCAACCAGCGGTTGCATGAGTATATCGCACTGATCCGAAGTGAAGAATCCGGTAGCGTCATACTTGAAGAATTTGTGGAGCACCGAAAACACAGAAACCAGAAGACTGAAAATTTCCGATGACGCTTGCAAAGAACGGTCAGCTGATTTTATAATGTGGAGGGAATTCATGGTGGAAACGGCATGCGAGATTGTTGTTGCGGCAAAGAGTGTGAAGAGATGTTTCAGCGTATCCGCCAGACTGTTGGCGATTTGATAGAAGGTGAAGATTCGCAACTTTGATCCAGTTTCCTGGATCATCCATTGATACAGCCGCATGAACAAACCTTCAAAACAAATACATCGTAAGCAAACCGAACAACCTGAACAAATGAAGAAAATATAAATTACAAATAGGAATTATCAAAAAATTTAAAAAAGTTAGACTTGTGATGTCAGAAGTCACCTTTAAAAGAAGTTTCCGGCATCCGAACAGCGATCATGGAGAACGCTTTGACAGCTTCCGGTAGGTCATCCCCTTTCCTGTCCAAAATGGTGAAAAGCATTTCGACAATTTCTTTCTGCATGGACAAAATATCCGCAGTTTCTGCGGCTTTCAAACTCGCGTTGAATATCCCAAACAACGGCACTTGCAATCCCTTCGGTAAATCTTTCTCTCGCACCAGTTTCGAATTCGCTTCGGAGAACGCGGAGACAAAGACGCGGAAGGAGACTTGTTCACACAGGGTCGATTTGATTTTTTCCATTTTCCGGGTGAAGTTTTCACGAATTCCTTCTCGAATTCGTACAACGGAGCACAATGCAAGGATCAGAAGCACATCCGGCAGTTGCGGACTAATAAAGGCGGCCAGAGAATTAACCAAAACCTAAAAATAAAATATTGTACTTCCGGTTACTTTTCCCCATTTCCGGATGACCACATTTACCTGCAGAACGTTAACCTCAGCGAGAACCGCAACGGTTTTTCTTGCAAGAGGATTTTCCAGATGGATTCCAGAATTTTTGGTAGAATTTGTGGCGAGCGAGCAATGATGTCTTCAAGGTGATTATAATAACAGCGAGAACATTCAGGGATTCCGACTGGATGCTGATATCGCTCGAATCCAGGCATTTCAGACTGATTTCCATTGCTAGCACCCAGGAATCCGATGAATCCTTTCCAACCATCCCAACCAGCTCCTTCAGACAAAATAACGCGCCTCTTCGCACTGCCGCATTTTCGGACGATTTGTCACCGGATTTCTGGAACAAATCATGTTCGAGCAACACAATAAAACCGAAGAAAATGATACAAAATGGTGTTACGATGCTATTTCCAAGTCTGAAACCTGAATATCAATTCTAAAATTCAATCGAACGAAGGTTCACTTCTAACAGGTTCATCATTCTACTTCATTTCAATTTTAATGAGTCAGTCAAAATCTAGATTAATTTTAAAAACTAGCAAAATTCTGAATTGAATAATTGAGGTCACAACATTCCGCATTTTAGTAAAAAAATTCCAAATCGGAAGTAATTGAATAAACAGTAAGTCATAAATTAGTGAATTATCAGTCGATCACAAATTAAAACATCTAAAACACCAAACAAATTCAGCTCATCGATTTTCTTCCGAACGAATTTTCGATAATAACTTCCGTCATCTTAACGACGTTTTCCACCGCCGATTTCAGTGGTGTATCTTCGATCAAACTTTCCAAGAATTCACACAGAACTGGATAAAATTTCCTCTTGTTTGAATCACGCTCGTCAAACGGAAGTGATTTTTTCAATATACATGTTCATAAGAAGAGCAGTCAAAATCCACAAGTTCTCATCCTCATCCGCCACAGAAAGTAATCGCTTGAACAAAAACCTGCAAAAAATCAAACACGTAAAAACGTAATATATTCCGAAGAAAATAAATGAAAACCGTACTGTCTCCTCTGAACCGGCATATGCGGCAGTGCGTCCACGAACATGACATTTCGAACAGCATTATGCTGGTTTGCTGGATTCGATTTCATCATAACAGGAACGATGACATCGACGGTCCGACCGATCACTTCCGCACTGTACTGGTCTTCTTTGACCATAAGTTTACTTCCGGTCAACGTGAATATGGTCATACAGTTCTGGATGACATTAGACATCAATTCAGCCACAGTTGCCAATAAGGGCACCTAAATGACAGCAGAAATCGGTTATTTAAAAACGGTTCATGAATGATTCCTAGTTAATTTAATTAAGTTCAGTATAACAGTGTTCGTAATTTCAATTCATTCATTAAATCCATGAATGTGTAGCGCCGCAGAAAAAAATTAAGTTATCTCCGATCGGGTATCGAATTTCATCATAAAAAAACAACAATAAAACAAATGTCAAAGATCTTTGTAGCAGCGGGAAGAGACTTCGCATCTACTCTGTACCTATGACAGACAAAATTATTCAGATTCTTCATGCACTCTCGAAAAAAGTAGGGGTTTCTTCTGACTGGCCCAAAAACCATACTCTACAGTGGTGTTTTTTACCGAATAATATGTAAACCTTAGCGAAAGAAATATTACCAAACACAGGATAAGTTTCGTCTCTCACCCAGATAAGTTTGATTATCACTGCTGCATCTAATGCAGTCCACAATTGCTGGAACCTCAATAATCTTCTCATCCAAGTCTTGTACTCCAATACGCCGAAGATGGAAATTCAGGGTGGAAAATATCAGACGGCGGACTCTTTCCACTGCTTCCAAGAGTTCCGGCTTATTGTCCACAACCACCGATTCTTTTGCAAATTCAAAAAGCTCCTTGATTAGTGGTTGAATATCCAAAATTTTCTTCTTCATTTGAACAATTTCCAATACGGAAGCGGCACGCTCCCAAAACTGGACAGTTTGCGATTTTGCATTGTTCAATTTCGCCAAGCCGTGCGCAGCCTTCTTTCCTTTAGACCGAGAAGATCCACGAAGAAGCTGGAGAATTATGGCGGATGGAATTCGGACGTGTTTCAAAAATTTGTGGCTGATGTCTCGCGAAAGCGGATTGGACTTGTCCACATAGATCTCGATAACTTGCTAATGAGACAAAAACATAATGATTTCAAAACATGTTTGAGAAAAACGAAAAAAAAACTTTTACAGAAATAACCGAAAGGGAAAAAAAGAAATTGATTTTGATGAATTAATCCAGAACGGTATTTTATTGAATTCAATACGAACAATACCAATTATACCACAATAACAGAACATACCGTATTTATTTCAACTACGAAAAAATAAACATTACCTTCAAAATTCGATCGAATCGGTCTTCCCCAACTTGTTCGCGCGACAACAAGAACAGTTGGCGGATTATTACTTCAGCCGGTGATTCCAATCGCCCAACACGTTCAAGTGTCAGCCCTTTCGGAACAGTCGCAAGTACAATTTTCTGCTCTTCCTTTTCCAACAGATTTTCAGAGTCGGAAAACGCCGCAACATCGCGTTCGGAAATATCGCTCAAAATTCCAACGTCCGCCGGTTCAGCAGACTCGTAGTTTTCGATGATGGTGGATGCGATCGGAACTAATTTGGAAATGACTCTGGCCGGCATAACTGAACGAATGGATTTCAGGAGCCGCACACTCGTCAATTTCGGGAACGAGGAATCCAAGACAGGTCTCAAAAGAAGTCCAAGCCAAAGATTTTGGATCTTTTTCGATAATTTCGGTCGCAAAAATGCTTCAACCAAAACCTGAAAAATTTGCAAAAAAACTATGAAAAACCGCAAAAAATGCAAAATGTTACCAAACCGGTAACCGCTGATTCCAACGTTCCTAGATAGTATCAGTCGTACCTTATTGGATGCTGAAGAGTCGATTTCGATTTGGCCTTTATTCTCCGTCAGAACCTCAATCAATTTCTCCACTTCCTTCGACCGGAACTTATGTGTCTCTTGACAACGCATGAGGTTCTCCACCGCGCGAGCGGAAGTTCGACTTTCGTGACATCCGGTTTGTTTTTCAAAGTTTGGTCAGTCAGATATTCCAGGACTTTAAAACCGAGTGACTGAAACATTGTTTCACTTTCCAAAAGAGATAAACTGATTTGTCCAGCTTGGTCGCTATCTTCCTCGAACAATCCATCCAACGAGTTCTTCAGCAGAATCCAGAAGAGTTCTTTCAACGAATGGTTTTCCATACACTTCCAAGCTTCGAGCTAACTTCAGAAAACTTTCATCCACTAAAATTTCGGTTATCGTTTGCCGTAGTTCGTCTGGGTTGCTTTCGCTCAAGATAACAGACATGGCTTTGATTCCCTTTTCGTCCGAATATTTGACAGCTGAACCGCGGATCGCTAGTAATAAGGCTTTGGCGGTTTTCGAAGTTAGTTTTGTGAGCTTAGCGATGCTGGCTAGAATGGAATATCCTGTCACTCTGTAATCCGGATCGGGAGACTGAAGGCATTTTGAAGCAGCAGGAAGAAGAACAGAGATAACGGTGTTGCTGACTTCCGGTGTGGTGTGAAGAAACGTCACCACAGATGAGGCGAAGAATTTCAGGTAAACGTTGTTTGAAGGCGGTAATTCCGTTCCAGGAATGTTCTGAAAATAAGCAATGCACAGCGAAATAATAAATTAGAATTGTGCCAACCAGTGAGGACAAAAACCGAATGCGTTTCTAGAAGTTATAAAAGCGCCTGGTTTAGTTTATTTGTTATTTTTCTCTGAAGCTTTTTTCCGCTTAAACCAAATGGGAGAGAAATATTTCTGAACCGCTTAGAACTGAATCCGGAAATCCGGCACTAAAAAACTATTCAACAGAAATCAGTTGTTGTACCTTTTGAGCGCTGAGGATGACTGCATCACAGAAAAAGCTAACCATCCAATGATGCCTTCCCATGTATTTCAGCAGATCCTTCTTCATCAGCGGCACTCCTTTTATCTGAATTCCACTCAACATGATCCATCTATTTCCCCGAAATTCCAGAATCTGGACCATCCGCACGAAGATGTTTGTTTCGTGGTAGGGAAAGAATGCCAACAACACAGCATCGACATTATACTGGTGAATATGAAATCTCACGATCAACCATTCCAGTGCTTTAATAGCCGGTCGAAGGAGAATATACGGCGAAATGAGTCTCAGGAAATCCTCCAACTGATCATCCAATTTCTTGTTCAACTCGGCCCCCCTATTTGATCCCTCGGGATCAAATAACGATGCGCGTTTTAATCCAAGTCGCTCGAATGTACTGGTCTCGGGTCCTGCTAGCTTTTGAAGCTGACTTGCCAACGAAGTCGTCATTTCTGAAGAAGAACAATCAGATGAGAAATTACAAAACGTTTTCCAACTTCGGAACAACGGATGAATTGTCTCCGAAAACCTGAATCAGAAATAAAACTGGAACCAATAAACGGCGACCACCTCTCAAGAATTCCCAAATACATCATCAAGCTAAGCTTACTTTCTCGAAAAAGAACTTGAATGTTGCAACAATCAGCCGATCTGTGTTCGACTCGGAATTTTGTGCCCCAAATCCAAATCCAGTTTTTGGTTGTCGGATTTCCTCAAACTGTTACGTAAAGAGAACGAGCTTCAAGAAATCTTGCAGTTGATTGTCCATGGGAGTGTTTTGTTTAATTCAGGCGTCAAATTAACAGGACAAATTGTAAGATCAAAATGCTAGGCTGCTACAGAGCCTCCGCTCCAAAGGCGGTCGACCAAGGCGGTCGGTAAAAAAGCGGACGTGCTCCGCTTGAGTTGAAAAGAGTCTGTCAAAGCGATCACACATAAAGAAAAACAGGTAGAAACGGGCTAGAAAAGCTTGGGCTTTGGCTGCATCTTTTCTGGACCCGGATCAATCACAAGTGTACACGAAGTCCAGTGGAGCGGGAGCCACGCTGGCAGGTCGTGATGAAGGCACAGCACCCGGCGAAAACGCTCGGTTTGGACTTGTACGGAATTCTCTAATGGGGTGCTTTGTCACATCCGCCGGAAAATTGATTAAACAACCTCTCTAAAAATCTACAGATCTATAAACTTTCGAACAAAAGTTACGTTATACTTACTTGACGTCGTGTCTCAGCTGGTCGTGATGGTGATGGCAATCGGGGAGAAGCTGACCTTCCAGCCACGTTTCCGGGCGGATGGTGGATCACCACAAGCGGAATGTCTTCGGGTCCGCCAGTTCCGTCCGTCCGGTCGCTTGTGAAAAACCGCTCCAGCAGCGGTTGAAGCAGTGCTCGCAGCTTTGCGTGATTCTGCTCCCAGATGTACGCAAAACCCCATCCCGAAACCAGGACCAACACAAAGCATAATGCGGCGATAATCGGATATCCAGCATGTGCGGGTTTCGATGCTTCAACAGCGACCCACACTCCACACCCAAAAAAAACACACATCGCCAGAAACAAGAGGGGCAGTTCTATCCAATATTTCATGTCCGAACTGTGGCAGTTCAATATCGCAGATATCCAAGGTTGAAAAGTAGTGTGGTTGTACAGTATTGACACGAAATGCAGCGTTGATTTCTAACAGTGTTCTATGTGGAAAACGGACAGAAGAAGAAGAGCATCCAGAATATTCTTCGAATGTACCATGACGTTGATTCGTTAGCGCTCAATTAACAAAAGAAAGAATACGCCTCTATACCTTGGATCCGTTGACATCCCTTTCTTCTAACGTGGCTTAGATTCTGGTCAGTTTCAAATCCGGCTTGGTAGATGCATGTGTGAACGAACAGGAGCAGCGCTCGTTGACCAGTTTTTGCAAGGCCGTTCTTTCATTTCGTACAGGCTCGATTCTGCAGATCGGGAACTATCACGAAAATTGTGTGGAAAATTTATCTAACACATTTTCTATTCACAAATTTGAAGGAAAATAATGCAAGAATCTTTTCAGATCAGAGCGTCAAAAAGGCATGAAATCAGAATCGCCATAAATTTCTACGCTTATCGACGTTTGCTAAAGCAGGATCAGTTTTTGGATCGTAAAACAACGAACTCGCACCAGGTAACTTCTTCGGATCTGTAATTAACCGCTCCAGGATCACGTTCGTCTTCTCGCCAGCAGGCGCTGATGTCAGCAGTTTGGTTGGCACGATCCCGTTTGGAGCACCGACTGCCGGTACGTCGCTCACGGGTTTGGAAGATCTGGCAAAATTTAGGCTGGCAACCGATTCGACCAATCCCGGTTTCATAAATCTCATCGGTCGCGGAAGATTCATTCTCGGCATTTCCGGCGGATATCGTATTCCGCCATTTTGTGGAGGAGGAGAGAAGTTCTGTGGGAAAGGGGGGCGCATCTGCAGATTCGGATAACGAACTGGAAACTGTCCCGGAGGAAACGGTTGGAAATTCGGGGGGAAATGTTGCATTTCCGGTGGCATCATTGGGTAAACTTGCTCTTGAGGATGGAACTGCGGAGCGGAATTCGTATTTTTCCGATTTCTTGGCTTGTTTTTCTTTTGTCGCTCGGGCTTTTCGGGAATCAGATTCGCTTTCTTGCAGGCCTCGTTGATCATCCGTTTATTTCTCTCCCGTTGCTGACGCGCTTCTTTTTCTTTCTCGTCATCCGAAAACTCTTCTTCTTCCGGTGGTATTTCGTCGTTATCTTCCCATGAGGCATCCGTTCCTTTCTGCTTCCGAAGTTCGTTTTCGAAAACATATGCGGTCAATTTTGGATCAGATGGCACTATGAAAACTTCCATTCCGGTCGCAATGTCGAGCAGGGATATTTGCTCGGAGGAGTCGAAACGGACGGAATAAAGCGGACGAATTACCGGACCAAATACGTCGAAAACGCGGCCTTGAAAATCAAACAGACTTGAATTACAAAACGACCAGCACCAAAACCAAAAATTCCGTTTTAGGAAATTCTGATTGCAAAAATCCAATTGGATTCGATTGGACTTAAGTTCAAAACAAAAAAGAATGTGACTGAATGGCAAATCTGAAAAATTCTATTTTACAAAGTGTCTTTAGCAAAACCAAAACAAATCGGAAAATGCAAATGTCGAAAATGGGTTTAATGAATTTCTTTTAGACAGTCGACAACCCTAAAGTAAACGACTCCAAAAAGCTTACCGAGAACCTTTTCCTTGTTCAAAAACAGAACAGAGTCCAAATGAAATGTGGATGATCCAGGAACAGATTCAATAACCACGATATTGTCCAAGATACTCCGAACAAATCCCGCTTTCTCAAGTCGAGCATTTTGTGATAATTTCACATCATCCAACGAAGAAAGAACAAGTTCTGCAGGCTTCGATGCAAATCCCTCATAAGGCAGAGCTGGACGCTTAGAGGCCGTTGACACTGTAGAATATGTCGTCCTCACACTTTCGGTGTCCGATAAATCCGATCCAGAACTTGTATCGGAATCTGAAACATCTTCTGAATTCCGCAGCGTGCTCTGCGCGATTGAATGCGTCAGGGTGAAGTTTGGATCCTGCGTGACTGCAAAAAATATCGACTTTGAAACCAGGTAGCAACAACGCTGAAACTAACATGCCAGCTCAAAAAGATCTAGTTTTTACCTTTTTCGGTCTGTTTTAATAAGTCAAAATCCGAAGCGAGTGATTCTTGGGAAACCATGTTGGTGTCCTCATCGGATTCATCGGTGTCAGAACTCTGGGGTATCTCTTCTTCAGTCATGTTGATGATAGGATACAAGATCAGCAGCTATACGATGTAATATGGACGAATTAAGAATCAGTCGGATTTGGATCTCAAATTTCCAACAGAAATCGACAACCGATTTCGCAATCGAGTAGGGGGGGGGGGGTGGAGTTGGTTGGTTCGGTGTGGGGCTACCTTTTAGGGGTACGGTGTGGTATAAGGTCTTTTGTTGGGGACCATCCATATATTACGTTCCAAAAAAACGGACTTTTTGGACCCCCTCCCCCCCCTTCGTTTATTATCGTTTGTTCAGGGGATACCCCCCCCCCCTCGAACGTAACAAACGGGAAATACCCCCCCCCCTCGAACCGAAAACTCTATGTTTTTTTCTCGAAAACCAACGTTAAAAACGTAGAAAACAACAAAATTTTTATTTTTTCAGATGGAACGTTACATCTCTCGGGACCCCCCCCCCTCCCCCCGTTTTTTAGTTTTTTTTCGTTCGCATCAGGCTTACCCCTCCCCCCTCCCCTAGCTAGAACGTAATATATGGATGGACCCTTGGCGAAAACCGGTTTTGGGCCTTGTGGTCAACCCAGAGTTTTCAACTTTATAATTATAAGTCCGAAATCCGCAACAAATCTGCGACAATTTATCTGCGAAAAATTGTTACGGGAATTTTATCATTCAGAACCAATTCAGATGTGTTTGGCAGACTTCATAGAAAGTAAAAGTTGTTTGGAATTTAATCGATTTCACCTTTTCGTACGTACCGAAACCGGATCACATAGAGAAAGTGTACCTTACATTGGCGTGTTGTTGTAGTTCAGCTTCAAGTGTTTCCACCGCGGCAAATAACACGTTCGTGTGGGCTTTACCCCTAAACGGCGAATATGCCGACGGAAAAGGAAAATCCCACGTCGAATATAAGATGATGTGCAACCGCTCTCATCCGGCACTTCGCGTTTTGTCAAATCTCGTTTTGGTGAACAAATTTCGTGGTGCAGTCTCAGATAATCTACTTTATTTTCCACACAAATGCAATGATTTCACCTGCTACTTTTTTGGGCTATGCGGCGTTATCAACGCTAATTGGTTTTGTACTGCTCTACGTGATCCGCTACTATGCTTCCAGAGGATTCAACACTCCACCTGGTCCACTAGGTAAAAGTACGCGATTTTATGAACGGAAAAATATTTTTGAGTGAATAGGAATTCCGCTGTTGGGTTATGCGCCGTTTCTCGGTAAATATCCATGGAAGAAATACGCCGAGCTCAAGGAGACTTATGGCGACGTTTTCAGTCTTTATCTCAACTCAAAATTCACGGTCGTCCTCGGAACTTATGATGCCATTCGAGCAGCTTTTATCGATCAGGAGAGAAATTTTCAAGGTCGCGGAGAAAACTCGGTGACAGAGTATCTAGCTTCTGGAAAAGATGGCAGAATTCATGGTGAGAATTTCACTTCCGGCGGCAATTGATCTGAATTTGATTCCAGATTTTTGTTTTATAGGGATCATCCAGCTAGAAGGCGCCAAGTGGGACGGAACGCATGATTTTATTGTAGAAACAATCAAGGAGCTGGGTGTCAATAAAGAACCGATGGAAGCCTTGATTTTCGACGAACTTGATTATTTATGCAAAAGAATCGGTGATAAAGGCACGAATCCTTTCGATCCAATGGACTTCCTTCAACCTGCAACTATGAACGTTGTGGGAAGAGTCTGCTTCGGAAGGCGGTTTGATTATGATGACAACGAAATGTCTCGACCGGAAACCAAAGCGAAAATGGCTGCCGAATTCACCGCCGGAAGTTTCCTCATGTCGTAAGAGTAATTCCAGATGATCTCGTTATTGGATGTCAAATATATTTTTTGCAGAATCCGACGACTTCTACCGCAGAATATGAGAAGGAGGTTGATCGGGTCACTTCACAACTTCAACACCCAGTGGGATGTCATTGAAGAAGAAATCCAGAATCATCAGAAGAATTTCCAGGAAACGCGAATTCGAGATTTTATCGATGCGTACTTCCGGCATGTTGAAGGGAAGGATGACAAGAGTCCGCT
>JAQIWT010000522.1:0-18679 GCA_034696485.1 Isohypsibius dastychi
CTGTATTCGGATTTGTTGGTTTATCTCGGCCTATACTGTACTGTACTTCGACTAGTTCGAGAACCCCAAATTGTTTTCGGACGGCTGTGGTCGTTCAGTAGGCATTTGACACTGACACCAAATGAGTTCCAGAAAGAGACTCACTGATTCCGTCGAGATTTTCTCGTTAGACATCAAGTCGCAAAAGGCTCTGGAGGTACGAGATGATTGGCTAAAAGTCTTACGAGGTCAATGGGCACTGAATTCCAACTGATGAAATTCTTAAGAATATTGCAGGAGTAATGCACGAGTTACACAAAACTATTGGACTATACGAAGTGACTTATGCTCAAAGAAGCACTCCGCGAACAACTGCCTTTTGGGAACTGTTGACGGCTAAGCAGTCTCCCTCGATGACTAATGTGCTACATTTCATCATGGTTCCAAACACGGTGGTGTGCGGTATCCGGCATGGGTTGGAAGCATTAGACAAACATCGAAGGACGTCCGTGTGCGCACTTGAAAAAGTTGTAGATATTGAACTTTAGAATTGTACTGTACTATCTCGATGTCTTTGGCCACTTTTTAGACTGTGGTGGTAATTTACCACTGGGGCAACAGGCCACCGTATGGTGGTACCCTAAATCGGTAAGGTAAAATGGCTGGGGGTAAATTACCACCACGGTCCAAAAAGTGGCTAAAGACATCGAGATAGTACAGTACTCTGTAAGTAGCTCCTAATGACTCTTTTGTCACTTACCAGCAGTACGCAACGAGCCACAGGATAGTTCCATATACCTGAAGAAATTCCATGTACTGCTTATTACACATGCTAAGATTTACTCTTACTGGCTGTCTGGGAAGCACATCGGAGCTGCCCCCATTCGTGGTTGAAACTGAAGTAGCACGACAACCTCATTGAAAAAGTGTCGATCTGGTAACCTGACTAAGCTACAGATGTATAAGATTGACGTCTGACGAAGAATAGTATCAAAGGCCAAAGCTCACTGAGCATCCCCGAAAACATAAACTACAGTTGGACTGCGGCATTTTTCCGACCCGAAAAGTAGAATGAAGTGAATTATCTATTGGATTGAATCGACTTTCAACAAGATCTGTGGCAACCTCAGTTTCTTTGACTTCCTACTGGTTGCAGAATGTCGGAACACAGATTTATGTACAGGGTTACTTAATAAGATTTTACGAATAGCCTTCGTAGAAGGTCATTGGCGGTTCTTCTACCGGGCGCGCTGAAGACGGTTAGGTAAAGATTGATGACATGTCACAAAATATTTGACAGCACTCTGAAAAGGTGCTTAGAACGCATTCGATTTTCTTACGGAACACATCTTTTTCTATCAGGTTTGCATGGAAGTTGTATGATCAATAATGTAGCAAATTTTTAAGGCTAGTAACTAAAGATGATGTCCGCAAACGAACAATAACTCGGACGTCCAATTCTCCTTCACTCACAGTCACACTCGAGCTTTAACAAGTATTTGCACATCGCATCAAACACGCCAAAACTTGGCTTCCGTTCTGCGGGGAAGGAATTCGAGGAAACATCCGACCCGCAATTGAAAAACTGCCGGAGCATTCCGGAATATATATCAGAGTAGTCCAGAGCCTCCTTGTGACATCTTTTTGTTATCCACGAAGTCATACAGCTGTCGATCAGATCTTGCTTGCTGCAAGAAAAGAACTTGAAATATCAGCAAATAGGCCGAACTTCCAGAAGTTAAACAACCACTAAATAATATCGTAATGATCGAAATACAGCCAAAAGGTTACCTTCTTAATTAAGAAATCCTTCAAAACGTGAAGTGATCAAAAAGAATCTTTCCAAGAGGGTGGAGAAAAAAGGTTTCTGAGAATGAGGATTTTCTAGGTTGCATTTAGGGTGACGGCAAATTTCTCTGTAGATATTCGACGAAGTTTAGAAAATAACGGTACAGTATGTATGTGCCTCTGAACACACTCACATGCAAATTTCTTCACCTGTAGTTTCGGCTGGTGGCCAGGGGATAACACACTTGTCGAATTCCTCCTGGTTTTCCTGTTTGCATTTTTCATAAACAACTGCCTTTTCGGAACTGTTAACAGCTAAGCAGTCTTTCTCGATGACTAATGTGCTATATTTCTTGATGGTTCCAAACACGTTGGTGTCCAGTATCCGGCATGAGGTTGAGGCATCAGATAGACATCGCAGAGCATTCGTGTGGGCCCTTGGAGAAAACGTACATGACTAACATCGGAGTGTTCAAGAGCTCTTATCGAAGCTTGCTGCCACTTACCAGCAGTAACGATTGTGTGACTGTTGATCGTCGAATTTGTGATAAGCACCAAGATATCTCAATAGTCCTGAAGCTTTCAAGCACGCCTGCGTATCCTCGGACTCAAGAGTACACGGAAGAGAATCCAGTATCGGAGAAGAGTTGACTCCAATAAATAGAAGTGCCAAGAAAAACAACATGCTTGGGAAGAAAAGAGTTAATAAACTGCTCACAGTAAGGAGGTGAATTAACTCTCATCTGTTTGGCAGACGCATTGGACATTGCCTTCGACACACGGTTGCATGAGAGCACCCAAAAAAAAGTGTTACGACAACCGTGGTTGAACAAGTGGCGGCCCAATTACTTAAACCAGATCCAAATCTAAAGAAGAATGAGGTCCGAGGGGAAGATAATCGAACAACACACATCGAGAAGCATAACCGAAAACTGAAATTATATACGAGTCAGCAATCAGCATGCGGCCATTTAATAACTCAAAAAGGCGAACAAACTGGGTTTATCGGGGAAGTTGGTTGATCACCCTAGGTTCGGCTGAACTAAATCCGGATTCGTGGGCTCACCTCGCCCTATACTGTACTGTGGTTCGACAAACCCAGATTGCTTTCAGACGACTGTGGTCCTTCAGAATAATATTCCGCCGAAAAGGCGAAATGTAGAGTTTAGGCATACGGTAAGCGGCTCACGGAAACCTGGTTCGATGTCCAACCAACCACTTAGAGATGGCTTCAACATACCAAGTGCAGGGAATACGGATGAAAACTATAGGGGGTCAACCTTTCTTCCTCGTTGTAAATACGGGTTCGACCTGAAATCTGCGGAAGGTGATATCTTCCCCTCGACTTCGATTCAGAATTCGAAAAGAACCAAAAGACCTTATTGTGGAAATATCGTTACTTTTACACAACCATAGTCGGGCAAATCTGAAGCAAACACTGGATGTTGCAAACCAATAAAATGATAAAGCAGCCGATGATGAATTACAAAAATACAGTTCAAGTAAAGAATTTTTTCAAACGGCAACCTCGGGAACCGGTTCACTGATCGACAGGGATTCCTGTGTCGGGCTGGTAACTTCATCTCCCTGCCCAAACTCCTCCAAATCATCTTCCACGACATTCAACGCATTAAAGATACAGATCTTCTCAGCAATCCAAGAAATGGTCGATCCGCCATAAACGAGCGTCCAACAATAAGGCAAGAAGAACTCTTCGGGGTGATCTTCTTCGACGTAGCGGAATTTGAGGTTAGGGAGCTTCTTCAATCGGGTCGTGCTAAAGTTCATCGATTGCTGCTTGATGATCTCAAATACTTGCTCCACACTCATGTTCGTGTCGGTCTTGTCCATCTTCGACGCGAAGTGTGCGATAACCTATGAAAAACATCAACACGTTACCAAAAGTCAAGAAAGCGTTGAAGAAGAAATGGAAATATCAGGAACCCTTTAAAACTTGAGACAAATCAATCGATGTGAGCCACATCCCTAGCAATATCCAGAACTCGGACAAGTATTCATGACGTGACAGATACCACAAATAAATTGAGCTAGGCTTCTACGAGCGAGGAAACAAGAAACACCCACTTTCAAGCATAAGATCTACAAGAACTGTGCACTACCGAGTCTACTGTACTGTACTGTATATCGCTATTTGTATGTATCCTCAAAATGTTCGACTTCTTTTTCTTGCCCTCAAATCACAGGCATCCTTTCCGCACTAGTCTTGATAAAAAGCGTAGAAAAATGGCGAAAGTGGCTCTTCTGTGCTCATAGATCAATTACATACCAATCCCAAACAAATAAAAAGTATGTTATGCAAAAGGCATGAATTAATTAAGGATTTCAACCCACTTGATTTTTTTCCACGCGACAGAAACCGTGGACAGAAAGTATCAGCAAAGCTGTCAGGCAAAATTTTGGTGAAAATAATCACAGTCCCTCGAAAATAAAGTGAACCCTTTACTGATTTTAGTGATGCGTCACCCAGGCTTGAATTAGCAATCCTCACTCTTAATTAAATCGATACCGATCAGATATTCGTCATTCTTTCATACTCTCAGAATCCAGTGAGTTATCTGAATAATTCAAAACATTACGTAAAAGTTTTCGCGGTCCCTAGTCCCGAAACTTTGAGTGGGAATTCAGAACAGGAAGAAAACCCAAGATTTTTGCCTGCATTCCGCTTTCACACCCTGACGTAATTTAAATCTGAAAATAATCCAAGCACCGACTGACATCGCAACTGCTGTAGTTAGACCCCATCCCATTCAAAATCCCAAAAATTGTGACCATCGAAATCGGCGAATCCGTCAACAAAGTTTCGCTGGTGTATAAAATCAAGGTCACTCACCGTTTCGATATTGTGGACAACTTCATGAAAATTCGGGATGGACCGGTAACGCTCAAATAAATTGCGCTTGTACAGGAGTGAATGGATCAAGTTGGCGTTACTGGGAAGTTCGTGGTACAAAATTCCGTTGATAATCTCCAGGATCATCCGCAAAACCTCTTCGTGGATCGAGATCTCCAGAGTCTATAAAAATAAATGAAAATAATATGTAGTGCCAGAAAAACACTGGCACCAACATACAGACAAGATATAATGACAAGAAATTCATTTTCCCGTGTAAATCCGTGACTTATTAAACTAGCATCCACAAAGGGATATTAATGAAAATTATAATAATATTAATCTAGAAAAAATGTGGCATAGTTTCACAATGAATCACCCAAAATACTTCCGAACCAAGAACCAATTCTGCAATTTTACCAAGAAAATTCAAACCTGTTACCGAGCATAAAAAGCAATTTGTAAAACCCGTATTTATTATTATCTGGTTTATTTGTATCAACAAATTGGGCTGATAAATACAAAATAATGTCGCTTACCAAGTCAGGGTTGACGCTTTCGGTCTGTCTGGTTTTTTCCGACCACTGCCGATAGTCTTCATTCAGTTTCCGGTGTCGTTTGGAGAGTTGTTCAAAAAGCGTAATTAATCGCTGACAAGCCATAACATGGAGATTTTTTGTATCGGCAGCCATATTCGCCAGCGCAGCCAAGCAGTTATTATGGAGATATTTGTCCTTAATCTTGGTGATATTCATCTGGATAACGCGAGTGACAACCAAAACTATCAGGCTTCCCAACGGCATCGGCGGAAGTGCGCGATCTTTGTACCACCGAACGTTCTTCACTTGCTAAAACAAAGAAAACGCTTGTTAGTATAAGCAACAAAGAATAAAACAAACCAAGCTGTTCCGCCAAAACAAAAAAAAAGAAAAATGATAAAATTTCACAAACATTTTTGAGATGCGACAATATTTCATTCCCAACATAAATACTTGATTTTGATGCTGTGAACTTTCATCTGGAGAGAAAAGGCTTCCGAATAAAACATGATGAGAGAAATGGCAAAAATCAGCGAAGCAAAAAAAGCTGCCCATTAACATTTGATTTAGTTGCTTCCATCTAGTTATCAAGCTAAGAAATAAGAGGTCACCGAGTAATTAAAGCTGGTTGTATATCTGTCATTGCTGTTTGTCGAAAGAAAAACAGTTGGTAATGGATTTTGTTTTGCTTGAATCTGTCAGTCAAAACGGCGAAAGAAACCGTTTGACAAAGCTGTTCTGATTCTTCCTGAGCTATTTCTTACCACTTCATGGATGGTCTTTGTGAAGAATTCGTCCTCGCTCAAAATGAGAAGGATAATCAGCAGCATATAGACATGATGAGAACTGGCGGCGGGCGCGTTATAAAGTAACTCCAACATGGGCAGGATCAACAAGTCGATGTTCGTTTTCGACAAGATATAAACGTTGAAATCGCGATTCCGATGTAATAAATAATAGAAAAGAAGGGAAACTTCCTCGCGACGTAACTGCTGGCAGATGCGGTTATATATCTGAGAGAAGGGTAGGGAATGGGTGTTGTTCGATGAATAAGCTGGATCTGAAAAACACAAAATACAAAATCTGGAAAAGTAGACCAATGACCATGATCCTTTTAAAGAGATTATTAGCCAAATATCATAATCGAAAATTCCAGGAAAAGATGCAGCGTAAAAGATCATATTGAAAGTTATTAGAACTTTACCTGTATTTTGTAAGAACAAAAATTATTTTGAAAACATTCGATTTACGAAACAAATCACTTAAAAACAAGAACTATTATTCTGATGGAAATATGTCAGGAAACAGACCTCCTCTCATTGATCAAAATATCAAACGAAATGTGAAACAAGAAAAACAAAGAGAATCAATATTCCGAGTTATAAAAACACGATCATGGTTTCGAAGAAATTTTCGAAAATTCCGCAACAATTTGCTCTCAAAGCGATGGTTATAAATCTGGTTTTCGCAATAGTTCTGATCACCAACCTTCGGAATTTCCAAATCCAAACAGCGCTTTCCGAACTGGATTTTCTGGATTTCCATTATTGTTACTCAGAAGCAGAACCAGGAATACAGACTGAAGCGCCATGATCGATTCTGGTTCGGCCGGATATCGATAACTTTTCAGCGTCAAGGCGTTCCAAATTCCAGCTGAAACACATCAAAACATCTATTTCATGTCCAAAAAACAATATCAATAATGAAACAGCAAAAACACTAGGAAACAATTAGACTCACAAGCCAGGCTCAGAACGATGCTTCCATGAAGATTACTCTGAAGAAGATATCCCGGAGCTTTCGGCTGCTGAATGAAATTCATCAATAATCGCGAAACTAAAGCAGGGGCCACAGCTGACCTGAAAAGAAAAAGATGACAGAATTTTTTGAGATGATTCACACGTAGCATCTTACATCGCAGTTCCGCTGAGCAAATCTGAAACCGGTGATCGTGCATCGACATCAGGACGGTAGATGCGCACGGAAAGAATGGTAATCAACGAATTAATCGCCTCCATTTCGTACAAATAATATGGATCACTGCAAAGAAGAACGAAATTCAAAAATCATTCCAACCGGAAGTCAAAGTCATCTAACCCAACAGGCGCATGAATCAGCAGATCCACGACCGCATTCAGGTACGAACTCAAAACCTGCGCTTCCGGAATTCCGACAGCATAATTTCCGTTGACTTCCGGTTCGGTCAAACCATTCGAATGACCGTTTTCAACAGGAGCTCCGTTAAGAACTGGCGAAGGCGGCGAAACTGGTGCAGATCGCTCGAAAGTCTTCGCTAAATCCGCTTCATCGAGGTTCTGGATGAAATATTTGTTGACAAAACGAATTAAGAAGACCGCGTTGGAAAGCGGCCAGTTGAAATTCCTGGAAAGAAAAGAAAAATCTGAAACACAGAAAATCGGTTTCCCATCAGAATTTTGCGGTTTTAAATTCAAAAATCAGTTAAACGCACAGTACGCATAAGGAACTAACTTTTCGAGCCCTGCTTGGGTTTGTTTGTCTTTCAGCTGAACAAATTTCTGGACGAGAACTGAAAAATTTCCGCTTCCTTCTTCGTGGATGATGAAGTCTTTCAGCAACGGCTGAACTGCATCTTCGATGGTTTTGTAATCCTGACTGCAACACAGCAAGCCATTACCTCCAATTCGCGTTCAATAAAGATATTCCAAGTGGAGACTAACACGGCAAAAACGAAAACAATTACCTGTTCATGGGAGGGTAGAATTTGAAAGAAAGCATCTTGTCCCAGAATTCATCCTCGGCTGGTATTCGTTCCGGTCCAACGAGACGTTTCAAAAATGTATTTTCCGCCAGGTCCCGTATGTTGCTGCTTGAATTTCCCATCCTGCACGAATCGTCCGCCGGAATAGCAAATTCGAAAAAAACAAGATGAGAACTTATGAGTTAGACGCGAGAAGTCCCTCGTCCGTCTTGTAGGTCGAATGATATGAATGCAGTGTGGTGGACTTTTAAAAGAACAGGATAAACCAGGTAAGTTCGACCGGATGATATCAATTAGCGATCAAAACGAAAAACGATACGTGGACAAACGTTTATTGTGATTCCTCATCAAAATACAGCATTGGATGGCAGATGCGTGCGATGACGTCGATGCACTGTTCAGTTGCGTGTGAAGCATCGTTTGCCGCCAGACCCTCAACCAACCACATTTTATCTCCCCTCCATAACTTTCGTAATCTGACGAACTTTTGTGGTCTTTCTCGAAGAACCCAACTTCGTTCTCGCCAGTGAGTCGGAATTCAAGCCTCTGCAATCTGCACCCTGTTAACCAATAACTGTTTCTCATAGAGTACGGTATATCATCATGACAAGCACACCGCTAACGGACTGCTATGGAACGGAAGTCGATTTGGACCCAAACCCTTTGTCAAGCTTTTCCAAGAGATGGAATTCCTCGGCAATCATGGAAGATCTGCGAGAATCATATCAAGTGGTCAAAGACGGCGACGGGAAAATTGAGATCACCGTTAAATACCTGTTTGAACTTCCGCTGGATGAACTTAAAGGGGATGTTCCCGTGGATTATGGAGCTGGAAGGATGGAATTTGCTGCAATGAGGAACAGTTTGCTTGGAGTTTTGAATGGATCAGCCAGAACCTGTTTCGCCATAGATATGAAACTTCGCGCTAAATGTGAGACAAGACTTTTTATTGCTTGGTCTCTGACTCTCTGTATTGTTCTTTATGATGCGTTTTCAGTGGATGTCTCGAGAAAATGGGATGATTCGAATGTGAAAGCTGAGGATGGTGAGAAGGAGGAGGCTGGATTTTGGTGCCCATGGTCAGCGGCTGTATCACTTCGACGCAGCTCAAATGTGGAAGCGTTGAAATATCTGGATTCGGCGACCTTGAACTTCATCTGTCCTTTGAGACCTGGTGTTGTCACTGGTAGGATTGGTTCAGCTGCTGCGGACGTGAAGATCGATTTCGTCGGGAGAACGTATTCTCAGTGTTGTAATGTTCTGGGCATATTCCGCACTGGATATTGTTACCTGAAGTTCAAGATTCCATGGAAAGTGTGGTTGAGAAATCATATTCTCCAAATGTGTCCTGAGCTGAAATGCGAAGGAGCTCTGTCTGACGATGAGGAGTTCGGACGTGCTTTCCGGATGGATTACTTCAAGATCAAAGATGTTGGAAAAATCGAACTTTCTGCAGAGACTCTTGAAGGTTAGTATCTACCAGGAGAACTAACTGGTCTTTGTTGAAGCTTGGATGTGGTCTCGGAACTTCCATAATGGCATTCCAAATCAATGAAGTACATTAATTCTGAAATATTAATAGGTGTATCATTCTCATAATCGAAGTTGTCTTGCAGGAGACCAGAAGTGTTACTTGGTGGACAGCTATATGAAATTTTGCAAGGATTATGGCATTCCTGGCGAGCAACCTGTTCCGGTCCACCCTGGAGCAGATAGTGATGCTGTGGAAGCATTCCTGCTGGCAGTTTACGACGGTTTCTTGCCGAAATTGCGTCATTCGTTTGGTGAATTCAGCCTGATTAATATTGCGTGGCATTACAAAGCACCTGAATTACTGGATTACTGTCAAGCTAAATGCTTGATCGCCATGTGTCAAACCAGCCTGTGCTACAATCGCATTGGATGTGGAGCTTTGTCTTCATCTTTGATAGGACAGATGTTGGTGGTGCTGTTCGCCGAATTCGACAAAATGGAGAACCTTGACGATCATCGGAGCAAGTTTCTTCGGGATTATCGGCCGCTTGTTGAGAATATGGAGCAAATGATGCAGGGGCGATTGGATAGGCGAAAAGAGGGGAGAAATACACCGTCATTTCAAATTTATGTCAAGACTTTGACGGGCAAGTCTGTTTCGATCCAGATGTGTGCGCTGGATTTGGTCGAGTGGCTGAAATATAAGATTCAGGACAAGGAAGGAATTCCCCCTGATCAACAGCGAATTATTTTCGCGGGAGAACAGCTGTTTGACGACTTGACCATTTCTGATTACAATATTCGAGAGGGGTCCACTGTCCATCTGGTTTCGCGATTGCGCGGTTGTTGAACAGTCAAATTTCAGTGACACCTTGGCCAACATTATACGGCGGAAGCAATGTTTTGCGTTCGATTTCTTCTGTTTTGTCTTTGGTTCATAGTGAAGGGTACATGTACAGTGCAACATTTCTTTACCAGTTGGTCCTTATTTTACCTTGATGTCCATGTTTTGCTTAGCTTTGTTGTTTTCTTTGTATAGCTGTGAATCGATCTATGTACAAGCACTTCTGAAACACTACAATGCAGTACTTTCGTTTTGGTAAAGGCCTTCTAGTTTGTAAATATTGTACAGGGCCAAAAGTTTGAAATTTTTCAGTTATTTGAGGTTTTATTGTTGGACGAACCGCTCGGTAACCAAAACATGAAGGGCAACGTCAGTGAAGTCACATATTTCAGGGACTTAGAGTCCTAAGTATACCAACCCCTCCAAATGTTTTGTGCTCAAGCGCTGTTCACAAGCAAGACCGCCAGCTTCACCACGGTGTACGTCCGGGAGCACTTCCCAGCAAAAACACGAAGTTCTTGTTATGCCACTGAACGCCAGCAAATACAAAATTCTACAGACCAGATCGGGTATTAATTTCGGTAAGACAAGGAAACTTCCAAGAAAGACAACGAAATAGATAAACGAGTAAAAACTTTCTCAGGACCGAAGAAGATTCAACAGGAACAAAAAGGGCGTTGAGAATCCTACCGAACTCTAGTAACAACTAAAGCATTCGTCCCTTGCAGCTCTCGGATCCACAGAGACAGGACATGATCCGTCCAGGAACACTTCCAATTTGGTATCCATAGTCATAAACTAGCTCCGTCCCAGCGATGATATTCTTCGATGTGAAGAAGGCCACTTCGTAATACTTTGTGTCGAAATAATCTCGGTGTATCGCTTGGACGAAAATATTTGGTGCGCATGAGTGGTTGAAGAATCGAGCGACATTTCCAAAACGTGAGCAGTCAATGTTGAGCACGGTTTCATCAGGACCGGAAGTGAGGCCGGTGTTTTTGGTTTCAATGATATCGAGGGACATCAAATACTTGTCGCAATCAGAATTGACTTCATGGTCTGTGATGATCTCCCCGCAGTAGAATCCGACGAAGGAACCGACAGGGATATCGCAAGCTGCTCGAACGCCCCAACCGCGATCTGCAAAGACAGTAAGAACATGCACAGCCGTTGAAGTGTGAACTGTTTCTAGTTACAACCTAAGAGTCATAAAATCTGCAAAAAGATCGGAATTACCGAACTTCTGGAAACTTCCGAGAATTCCAGACATTTTTCCAAGACTATGCGGTTTTCATAACTGCGTAATATTCCAAAGTTATAATATTGTTCCTGAGCAAAAACTGTTTCAAAAGCACCATATTAGGTAATCCGTTTTGTTGAAAGGTCACACTTTTAGTTGCAACTCTATTCTGGTTTCTTTGAAAGCAAACAAAGTCAAAGTGCATCTCGTTTTAGAAATAAATCATGAAGTAAAACCAAGCGTGAATTCTTAGCTGACAGTGACTTCTTGAAAAACGATGAAATGCCAGCAGCAACTACCAGAGTGCACGAACCTGGATAGAAGTACAGAGCTAATGGGAATGGATTCGGGAGAGAAGCGTTCCGATGTTCACAGCTACTAGAACAAGTACACATCCGGTTGCATTCCATGATCCTGCAAAGCGAAAAAGTTACTTCAGAACCCTTGGTATAAATCTATATGGCACCGGTTTAACTGAGCTCAAAATGATCCTTGAAAACATACATTAAGGTATCTCGCTTAAAGAGGGCAAAACTCAGAAGAGCCACAAAAAAATATATTCGAAGAAACAGCGAGACAGTTTGTGATTTTTGGATGAAATTTTGAATCAAATCAAAACTTTAACAAATATCGAAAGGTAACTTTAGCTGCTTTTGAAATCTACGATAAAGACGGAACATCTAGATAAATTTCAAAGGATAACAAGAACCAAATGCTTTCTTGGTTAAAATTCAAGTCAGGATGATTTCTACGTCGGGTATGACTGGAACTGTTTGGAGACTCTGAAACTTGGCGGATCTTCCGAACTTCTCAAGATGATACTTCTCAAGATGATCACAATGATCTGCAAGAATTTCTTTGTCGAGTTAGCCCCTTAATGTTATAATTCAGGTCATTCTGAAAGTTCGAATTCTACCAACTAACCACGGCTGTCGTCCATATAATCGTCCCAAATAATAAACATGGTCCGAGGGCTTCTCGAAACTCCGGCATTCACAGTGGTCAGAACATGGACCGATGCAGCTGCATCCGCGTGGTCGTTTAGAATTACGCGAATCAATGAATTTCCGCGCGGCCATCGAGAATTTGTTCTTCTTAACGTAAGTGAACTTCGATGGGAGGACTTTGGAATAACAATTGAACGCTGGAATGGTTCGATAAGGCTTCAAAACTCCACCAGCCGAGTCCTGCTCGAACTGAACCACCTGCAAAATAACCGTTTAGAAATTGCATAACGCCACTTGTCACACAAGATGTAAATCCAAAACCATTAGCCGAATTCGGAAAAAAATCGGTTACAGAAATATCAGAAAAATCACGAAAAACTAACCGCTGACTTTTCGATGACCAAATGTCGGGTCGGGTCGATTTCATTCTCAAACGAGAACATCCACAACGAAAGACACGATTCCGTCGTCAAGAGATACTGCCGCACTTTCAGCGGGTTCGAGCATGTCGCCCCACAAGGCGCCACATAATAAACCGATGCCGGCTTCCCTTCTTTCACTTCCGGTGCACTCATCACCCGAGCCCATCCTAACGACAATGGAATTAAAATTGGACTGCCCATCTTTTGCTGAACTCGATCCAAATTCTGCAGAGTGTCTAATGGAGATCGGCAGCTGCATTTGCAGGAATGATTTCGAGGACGAGGAGAGGAATAAAGTGGAACCAGATTTTCCACGGAATCGAGTTTCCAACTGACGAAATCGTGTAACTTCTTCTCCGGATGATTTCGATGGGATGAGGGCTCCTCACCATCAGCGTGAATCATCAGAGCCATTCAATCCCACGAGAAGATTATCCGTCGAGGGAAGATTTTGTGCACTAGTTCGACATGTTCTGCAAAAACAAGAATCGAACGTGAGAAAACGAATGTTATTCTATATATTCAGAATAGATTCTGTCTCAAATGCGAGAACTCCGGATACAAAGGAAAATCACGATAGATTCAGGAATTGTAACAAAAGCTTCGAATCCACACGAAAACATCAGATTCCAAATTCATGGAAGTTTCAAACAAATCTACGAAGAACTTCGAACTCCAAAACTTTTCCAAGATCCCAACATTCATCCACCATCAAAAGTTCCAGGTTTCAGAAAATTAGGCTGGATAAAGTCGTAAATCTAGCAGGAATAAAATATGTGCAATAGAGCCCAGCCCAGAAGAGAAAATAAAATCGCCAGCGATTTCGAAATTCCAATAATTTCGCAGGGAAATGAAATATAACATTAACAGGCCTGTACTGTACTGAATCCCGGAATTCAATTCTCACACCAGAATTTAAGCCGCACTGAAACATAAACATGCTGCCTGGGACAAGTTGGAGAACGGAAAATGACCGGAAGTAGCAAACTTACCATGAATACGAATATTTTCATCACCAAGAATCGTCCAACAAGAACAACCAATGCTGGAACAGAACTTAATTCCACTTCAAAAATGAGATAGAAGGCACGTGGAGCAGATAGATAAAAAGCAGAGCAAATCAAGATGGCTATTTTCGATCTTGATCAAGATCGATCTTTGTCCTGATGAAAACTACTGTATCCACAAAATCTTCAAGCTGGCCACATGCTGCATCAGCCTGGACGACAGTGAATAATCATGATAGTGGTGGCATCGAAATTCAAATCAAATACGGAACGCGAAATCATTTTCGAGATTTGAATGGAGATGAAATGAAAGAACGCAACAAGTTTTTCGTCTCCAATGGTTTTCTCAATCCGCTCCGATCTGTTTACACGGCGGAGGTCTGCAAACGCTGTGTGGAGTTCGGGGTCCACCAGAAGCAGCTTCAAATTCGGAGGGGCCAGGTTTGGCAGTCAGAACGGTTCGACAAGGCATGCTGCCGCTTTTACGACAAATCGAAGCGAAGCGGATTGGTTTGAGCGTTTATTGTTCTTCGCTCTCGTTTCTGGTGGTTAAAATCACATTCATATTTGTCGCTTCCGGAAAACTAACCACGACGTGTTCGGAAAATAAGCTCGAACGGCTCGGGACTCATGGTGACGGCTACGTGAACATTTCGCGAATCAACCTTAGCGCCCTCTGGGATTTCCAGAGTAAATTCGCGTAAAATATTGGCGAAAATTAGGAACAATTCCATCTGAGCTAGCGCCTCACCAAGACAAGCTCTCCGGCCTGAAATTTATAATTATTTACAGTGGAATTTAAAAATCAGGTCGGGGGATGCATGACTAACCAACTGAAAACGGGATGACTAGAGGCGATTTGACGAAATTTCCGTCTTTGTCGATAAAACGACTAGGTATAAACTCGTCCGGTGCATCCCATAATTTCGGGTCATGATGCGCGGCATATATATTTGAGATCACAAGGGTGTCTTTAGGTATACAGTAGCCATTCAGGGTGGTGTCTTCGGTTGCACGATGAAAAACGCCGAGCGGCGCAACAGGTTGAATCCGTAATAGTTCCAAGACCGCCGCTTCTGTCCAAGGAAGTTTGCCTGCAATTTCACGATATGCAGTCAAAAAAAATATTCTCGCGAAAATCATCTCGCGAACGTCATAATATTTCACAAGAACAAATAATAAAATGAAAATTTTCCAAAATGTACCACTTTGAAAGAACTTATGCCACGGTACGAGTTTTAAAAATAATACAAGCAGTTTCTTAATTTTGTTCGTGAAATATTTCAATATTACAAACAGATGTTTAATAAGAACTTTCTATGGATTGAGAATAAATAATGTGCATTGAGAACAAGTGAACATTCTGATTCTTTGCGGAACGAATGGCTACCTTTATGCTCCATACGGACATTCTCATTTGGACCAACGACTGCGTCGATCTCTTTCTGGATTTTAGCCACAATGTCTGGATTTTCAACCATGTGCAATAACCCAAGTAGAAGTGAGTTGGACGTCGTTTCAGTTCCGGCTACAAACATGTTTCCAACCGAAATTTTCAGCTGTTCACCTGTGACAACAAAACAACCTAAAATGACCCCTCTAAATATGCAAAACATTCGCAGGCGCGGAGGTCCTGGTTAAACATCGTCTTTAGCTCTTTGTGCAGACTTGCCCCGTTTTTTTAACGGGAAGAAATAACGGGACGAATTTCCCGTTTTTCCGCCCGTTACCGTTTTTACCGTTATTTTAACGGTAACGGGGGCTTTCTGAAACGGGACGGGAACGGGCGGGATTCCGGTCAAAGCGGCGGAAACGGGTTAAAGTTCCCGTTATTCCCGTTATTCCCGTTATTTTCGTTATTTTCGTAACTGTCGGCTTCGATTATGATTTCGGTAACCTGCCGTTTTCATAACCTACTCCTACCCTCTCAGATTATTTGAATCCGTGGTAGGCATAGGAGTAGGCATACAGAGTAGGAGAGCGCAGTCCGCACATCACGCAGTGCGTACCTTCTCTGCTCTGCTCTTGCTTGGGTTCTTAACATGTCTCAAACATAAATCTTCATATTTCGTTCTCGTTCTTCGTGATGTTATCTCCGGAACCGATTACATCAGAAGATGATGACTCATTACCAATCAGTCCCGCTGCAAACGTCTGACCAAATTAGCTCGTCGAATTTTGTTTGACTTGGTTCTTCTAGTTTTTTTAAGAGAGCTTTTAGCGTGGCGGGGTTTGTTCTAGGCGCTAGAAAATTTGAACTACCGATGATAACTCTGAAGCCACGCTGTTTTGCAATCTGAATAAGGATATACTGGTTTCAAGATTCAACAAGCAAAAAATTCTCTGAAACTGAATAAAAATAAATAACGGTGATAACGGGCCCGTTAACGGGAGAAGAAAATATTTAACGGTAACGGGCGGAAAACGGGAGCGGTGGAAAAATAACGGGGAATAACGGGCGGGAAGGCAAAATAAAAAAACGGGGCAAGTCTGTCTTTGTGTAAACGTTATACAAATTTTACAAAAAATCGCGTTGACGAATCATTACTAGGCATTATTACTTGATACTCAAAATCAAGTAAGAATAACGTACTTTCGAAAGTTGTTCCAGGATCATCGGAAGTCTCAGCAACTTTTAAAAACGCGTTGACATAATCCGTAGTCCCCTCAACTTGCGCTCCCGATTTTCTAGCACTGTCGATCATATCTCCAATAAAGGCAAAAAAGAATCGATCCTCTTCGGCCATTTTTTTGAATTGAGTCCGGAAGTACGGTAAATATCGAAATGATGGAAATAACATCATAATGTTGGACTGTCCAAATGCCTTCAAACTGTCTTTCAAAACTTGCAAAAGCTTCTTGAATTTCTCATCGTCGTGTGAAAACCGCTTTCCAAAAACCGCGGCGCAAATAATGTTGGATACTCCGGATGTGATTAAATGTTCTGGATCGTAAGGTTTTCCGTTTGGGTTCTTCAGAACTGAGCAGATTAAATCAACTTCTTCCAAGACGCGTTCTTGGATCCAGGAGCGACCCATTCCAAGATCTCGAAGAGTGGACAACGCGAATCGCCGGTGCCCTTTCCACAGATCTCCGTCACTCATAATCAGACCTGAAAGTATAAGAAAATAACTGTCACACACGGTTATTCTCTTGTAATATTCCTTTGCTGAATACATGCCCTCAGAAAACATTTTGAAATAACATGTTTCACTTTGAAGGCACAGCCATTTTCGTGGTTAAAAAAACAAGTATATGACCTTCGAATATGATCTTTGTTGATTCAGAAGGCACCCTTCAGTTGCACCACACAATTCAAGTGGCATCGAACTTTGCTTGGAAAAGTTTTTGGCACCAAAAATTAAAACTGAAAGTCCATCAAAAAACATTATTTTTGCATGAATTACTTCAGCGTCTTTTAGGGATGGAGTATGCGAATAACCAAAAAACGACACTCAGCTAAATAACCTCTTCATTCTTTTGCTTGCGGTATTAATTTCGAGGAAGATTATTCCTAATTGTTCAGCCCGATTCCGAAGTTAATAAAGCCATTCATCTACGTCGTTCTACGAAATTTATCAATATAGTGCAAAGAGCTTGTGTTTAGTTCTATTAAAAGTTCGCATGAAATCTTTTTAAACGCTGGCGTTTGTAATAAATTCGATTAAAACAACATTCGATTATTGATTATCTGGTGTGGTGGCCATCTCACCTTTGCCGTTTGTGAAGACATCAACAATAGTCCCCTTCATTCTTCCCGTCATCGATTCACTTGCAAACGCTTTTTTGATGCTTTCATAGTCATTCAGAATAACGCACAAATAGTAACTGGACATGTAGAACCGGAACACACTCCCATATTTCAGAGCTAGGTTCGTTAAACTTGTATGCGGATTTGCTCCAAGCTCAAGCAAGTTTCCCAACAGCGGCCATGCTGCAAATACAACAAACCAACAATCAAAATTCTGGTTGACCAAAAAACTGAATTTTCGGAGGGAGTGCAAAAATACTGTACTTTTAGGTCCAGGTGGAAGATATTTAAACCGTTTCTGGAAGAAGAAAAAATAAATAACACCAGTTACAAATACAAAAGCGAAAATGGCCAGAAAATCAACCATCTTTTAGGAACAAAATAATAATTTTGGCTTGAAGAAAAACGAGGCACATTACTTCAGGGGGAAACGGCAACATCCAACGCAAGAAACTTTCATCAAGTGTGAGTGTAACCTCGAACTGGTCAGTTATGTAATCATATAGTGCGGCTCAGATAATGCTATCGAAGTTCGAGTTTTGATACCTGCTGACTTGACAGATTCTGCCCCCAAGTTGAGTTAGACACCATCCGCTATGAATTTGCACAAATTCGGTGCTGCCAGCTCTTTCCAGCAATTCAGAAATCAATTAAATGTTTGACATATGTTCTTCGGTCTCCCTGAAGCTTGTTTATGAATATTTCCCGATGTAAACTAAACCGCGTACAATTCAGAAATACAGAGCGTCTTTGATATTTATTAAAACCACAGTGTTTGTCTTATAATGTTCCTCTGACCTCAGGTCGTAATCGTTCAAAAATTGCCCACCAATAGATACTTTACTCATCTGATTATTTTCGGCACTTTATTGTCTTTGATAACCTGAAATTTTTCAATCGAGCCATGGTGCCCAAACTCCGCCGTTTAAAGCTGGTTTCGATCTAGGATCATGCGGTTGAGTCAAGGGTTTCACATAACTTTGGTTGAAGAATAATAATCTCTGTGCCAAATTTTCCACCATTTCAGGATGCTCAGCGGCTAAATTATTCAGTTCACATGGATCGGACTCCACATCGAAGAGGCAGAACCCCTTATCC
>JAQIWT010000523.1:0-18673 GCA_034696485.1 Isohypsibius dastychi
ATGTCGTGTTATGACAGCAAATGTGATCAGAGGAGGGATCGAAGGAAAGCTGAAGTGGAACATTGTGAAATTGCTCAGTGTAGGAGATGTGGCGTGAAACTTCATGCGTGCAAAGTGGAGGAACATACGACGGAAATTTGCTCAGAAACTCAGGTTTGTATTCGTATATCTGGATTATCATATTTTTAATCAGGATGCATTTTTGCGATTTCAAACTCCCTTTGTATCATCTTTCATATAAAAACTCGGTTTTGTTTTACTTCCGGTGGTGGAGATCAGGCGTTAATAATTCACTGTCTTGTTTGGTGTTCCTCTCGTTTTGTAAAGTATTCACTGGGATTTGATTTCTTATTACGAGGCAAAGTCTGACAAAAAGTAGGAGAAGCTTTGTGTTCATAATTGTCGATAAAATTTAGTGAACCGGAAAGGCGTTTGTTGAATTGGAAATTTATCGTTTTATGTTCTTCACTTTTCTTTGTTTGAGAATTTCAGCGTTGTTGACAGTATGATTTATGCTAACCGACCATTGTTGTCTGACGGTTTTATTCTGCAGGTTGCCTGTTTGAATTCAAACAACGGATGTGACCTAAAACTAAAGCGGCGCCTTCTCGGGCAACATCTCGTGAGTCATTCATCAAAATTATTTTAATTTTGCTCAGTTTATTCTGATTTGTTTTCAACATACTCGAAATCTTTTTTCCTTTTTTTGGACCACTTTTTTGGTTGAGTTTAATATTTGAACAATGTGTATTTGCAGGAACATGCATGTTTATTTTTCTGAAAATATTGTCGAGCATACTACTTTTTGGATTAATACGTCAAAATTACTTCATTTATTACGTGAATTTCTTAAAAATTGCAGAAAGCATGTCCAGCAAGTGTGATAGTCTGCTCCGTGGAATGGAATCGTTGGCCACTTCACTATACTGACCGCCACTCTCCACTTCCGTTCTTCCTCCCGAATCCTCAAGGAACACCCGGCCAGCTTGATATTGCCTTGGCTCTACGCGATCAGGCCATGTTAAATGCTGCATATGACGCGCCAAAACATTTCAAACGAATGAGGAATGAATTGACTGAACGATTTCCGGCTGTTCCGCTGCCGTCCTCCAGACAGATACCAGAAGCCATTTTGAGAGAGCGGAATGAGAATTTGGCTGCGGAGAATCATATCGCCTTGAGTCGAGATGCGTCGGTGGATTCCGATTCGCATTCGAACTTTACTTCGGAGGAAGATTATAGCTGGTCAGATACGCCGTGGCAGAAGCGCAGAAATCCACCTGGTAAGCTGTTAGTTGCGAAGTACATCACCGGACTGATGAAACAGCATTTCCAACTGTGATCCCGGAAGCTGTTTTCAGAATTTGTGAAAACAGCCGTTTAATTACCTTTCTTTGTAATCATGGTTTTTTGCGTATTTCAGACTTCAAACACTTTGAAATATTTCAACTCGGAATTATTCCATACATTTTTCTTTTGTAGCTCAGTTTTTGTTTTCAATTAGTCATATAATAAATATTTTTTGATCATATTTAGTAATATGCTAAGAATATATCTTTGCAGAAAATTTTCTCGTGCAGAAAATCTGTTTTATTAACGATATTAATAATAAAAAAAATTGACACAGAGTGCGACATTTTTCGATCAAAGTGTGTTATTTTTCCAGGTCTTTCCCGGAGTTTATGTTCCAAGTTATACCAAGCAAGTCGGCAGACAACAGAATCTCTCAAAGCCGCGCTACAAATGATAACAGAGGGTCACGGGAACGACCATGAAGACGACAAAACTTCCCGTGATGTCGAAAGTGTTTCCGGTGACTGTTTCGAAGAGGACCTTATGCGTATAGTCGAAGAAGAACAGGAACAAATGGATATCCCGGATTACATTGAAAATCATATGACTGAGCGCAGGTCTTGTGACGAGAACGGACTCAAACCGACAGAATCGCCGGAAATGAAGATTCCTCAAGCACCGCCGCCGCATATCCCGATTTCACTAGGAATCAACCTAACCGTTGAAACTATTACTCGGTAAGACCAGTTTTTCGCAATGACATTCTGAAATTGATTAAAGCTGTCATTTGATAATGATTTTTCAGATATCAGACAAAACCAAAGTCCATGTTGACTTTTGTGTGCGGACAGTTATTCCGACGTGACGAGTATGCCGCTCATTACCGGAATGTTCATAGTGAGATTCACGGAGGACTCACTTGGTACGCTTTAAAGTCATGAAATGTACATCAGTCACTCAACCGAGTCTTTGGGATTTCAGGATAGAGCAAAGGTGTCCACTAGCTCAATATGGCTGTCCCTTCTCGATTCGCAGAATGAATCCAGCGAAGCCCCTGTCAGCCATTTTTCATTCACCTGATCTCCAAAGCTTCGGATTATGCTATCCGGAACATTGCTCATCTGAACTGGAGAAGCCCTGCGAAGACATGCTTTCGAACTTACCTGATGAAATCATTCTCCGCATCTTGCCGTTTCTTGATGGTGAGTCTGATTCTGAAATCTGGTGATCGCACTCATGGAACATTGATTGAATTGTAGGATTCGCTTTGAACAACATATCCAGAACCAACAGGAGACTAAGGTTTCTCTGCGTTCAGCTTTTACAAAAGAAAGGCATTGTCACTCAGGAATGGACTAAAAACGGACCAGGGCGTTGGTCAGTTGGGTTCCAGGTTTGTTTCTTCTGTTTAAAAGCGTGGGCTGAGGCGACTTGTTACAGTTCGTACTTTTGTTATAGAGATGGATCTTCAGTACTGCTTTTGAGGAGATTGAGAAATGGATGGTCTCTGACGAAAGTGTTGGTGAACATTTGCGCAACTGCATCTTTTATCGTCGCACTCGGTGTATTCTGCCCGTTGAACTGCATTTATCCCCCAAGATACCTGTACCTGCCGGGCGTTTGCTCAAGTTGGCAGAAAGTGCCACGAAGTCATACCGTCCTGCAATGCGGGAAGAACTCATCTACCCGGTGTCAACAATCGATCTTTCTACTCTTTAAAACACATTTTTTCGAGGCATGCGCCCTGTTTTTTTCCTGGCTTGCATCTGATAATAGATCTTGTGTGTTTTTAACTGACAGCGTTTTCTGTTGCTTTTGTGATTTTTTGTACGGTGACCTTTCGAACGCTAATTCTCGATGTTTATAATGTGTTCTAGTGGACTGACAAGAGTTCGTTGGAAAAATCAAGTTTATTTGGGCGATATTACCTAAATTTCCATGCCGTCACTCGAGCTAAGCGCGATAGACACCGTCAAAAATACTGATCTAGAAAATCAAACCACTCTTTCCCCATTTGCATACCATTTGCGTCTCATTGATAGCCTCCCAGTGGATCTCGTCCGTTTTAACTGAACAGTATGATGTGTAACAACGGCGCAAGACCGGACTTGATGTCAACTCAGTCACTGAACGTTCCACTTCACCTCATTCATTAACAACTGAATACCAAGAATCCATCGTCTGACTGATCTTGGAATGTTGGAGCTACTTTAGCTGTCCCCTTCGGTATTCAGAAAAACAGATTCTTCATTTTACTGAGAATTCTGACAACCGCTTGTTGGTAGTCACGGTTTAGCAGCAGGAAAATAACCTGAAAAGTATGCGGACAAGTCAACACTCGGAATTGACAAGCCTCTGTTTGGTGAACTTACCGGTGATCCGGCATAGGCGACTCTCAAAAACAGGCCAGAAACCTGCTGGACCCAAAAAGACCAAACCACACCACCTCGCGTCACAATAGTCGGCACATGGCAAATGACCAACCACATAAAACTGGCAGTCAGCATGACAGTGACGTTTACTCGGCGGCGAGCGCGACGTTGGAATCCTGGAACAAAGGGCCCAACAGGACGTCGCATCGCCGAATAGCATATCTTGACGCATGTTGACACGTAGATAACACCGGTCAGGGCGATTGGAACGTACCATCCCATAGTCGTGACTGCGTGTCGTTTTGCTGTGTCAGTTGTGATCAGTCTACACATGTAAGATGGCGGACGTTCATCATAGTATGCACCAAAACCGAATAGATAGGCCAGTGGGATGCAGAGTCCAATCAGAGTCGTAACAAGAACCGCTAAAATATTGAACCGAGTGCTTTTCCACACCGTCTGTCTGGCTTCGTGGAACGTGGCTGAAAAGCGGCTTACTGCCAGGACCAATCCTGCCCATGGCAAGATAAATGTCGTCGCGGTAAAGAGATAGTTAGCAGCGACACAGTACGATCTATCCTGTTTTACGCCCGTCTGGAGTTCACGAATTGAGCGGATTAGGTTGATCGGGGTGTGGATCCCGCAAATAAGAAAATCGAGAAACATCAGATAGGCAACCAAAATTCCACAGCCCTCTCGCAAACGTTTAGTGGACGTTATAACTGAGAAAAGTATGACACTGAGTATGGCGCTAGGCAAACAAATCACCAGGCTCAGCGAAGTAATGGCGATGTGTTCGATGTAGTGGTCAGACGACGAGTTGATGTTGGTCAAGTTCGAGACGTTGAGGGACATGAAATTGCCGGCCATCATGGCGTGTGAAGCCGTTGAACACGTTCTACTAAACTGTTGGCGCGAGAGGATTACCCGCGTTTCCAATACGAACTATCAGAGTATGTCCAGAAAATGCGCAGGTTTATCCAATCCAGCCATTGATCAGCGATCAGGAATGATGGTGGTCTTCAATCGGAATAATGAAGGTTTGGAGACACAAGAAACAGTGATGCAGAAAGGTCAGCTAATCGTTTGGGACATCTCTCAAACAGTAAGAAACACGACTGGATCACGGCCGTCAGATCTTCCAAAAACGGCAAATAAACATGTTTGTATCCGCGTGTAAAATGCTTGGTAAAGGATCCTTGATGTCTGTTTGGTGACGGGGTTGCCAGCCTTTATAACTGCTATTCTAGAGGGCTAGTCTGATCCGGAAGCGCGTTAACGCAGCGAACTGGTTATTTCGATATTCAGCTGACGTTCAATAAGCAGGAAAATGATCGGCAAATTACGCGTTTTAGCTCATCGATCTGATCTTGGCATGGCCTTCGTGATGAATTAGCTAGCCAAGGAATAAGCCAAAGTTTTTCAAATGGCAGGAAAGTGGTATGTTATTGTTATTGAATGTATTGTGGTACGTATGTATGTGATTCTTCATGGTGAAGCATCAGCAATGCAGGTTCTTACGAAGAGTGTTTTGAGAGATCTGACCGCTTTCTCAAATTTGTCAGTAAACCAGTTAATACATTTTCCAATAGAATACTTGAACATTTTTCTTACTGAGAGTATTCTAGGTTAATTTGGTTGCACTGAACGATGATAGCGGCCTTAAGGACAACTGGGAACAGAATTTCGGTAGAAACTGACTAGGTTCATCGGATAGAGAATTGTTTGATCTAGTTAGTTATAATTTCAATTTAGTTTAAGTATTTTTATTCAAGTAAAGAAAAAATCATGAACCTGATTGTTCAGATCTCCTGAAGATCAGAGCATTGCAAGAGCGCCTCTAGTGGCTTCAATTTGCTCCCTGACCGCTGCCGGCTGATGGCTTTTACGCGGTCTGATCATACTGCAAGGAAAGATTTAATTTCGTAGAATAGCTGTCTTCCCAGAGGAAGCGGTGGTCAAGATGAACACAGTGAGGAACGACCAGCAGAGGGCAACACCAGTTGAACTGGACAGACAGCTCACTTCGCCTCTATATGAAAAAGGAACATTTCCTCATTAATTTTCTGAAGTTCAGACGAAGAATTAAACTATAAGAAATGCTCTGATCACAAACTTCATTAGTTCGTTAGACAGGCAGTCATTAACACTTTGTTTTGGCCAAAGCTTGAGTGTATCATCTGTCTATTTCGCAAGTTGTAGCATTTTAAAATATTTAAGACACAATATCTGAAAACCCACAAGTTTTGAAAAGTTTTCCGACGGCCAGAATCAAGTTATTACTCCAACTACAAGAATAAAACTTTTAATATTGAAATTCGATCAAATTACGAGGTTTAGATCTGCAGTTGAAGTTTTTTGACTTTTTCTTCCGCCAAAGATCAACCAGTTATTGCGCGCAAAATCTTTTTGTACGATCTAGTAGATCAACGTATTAAATTCAAAAACTCACTAGAACTCGACGTCACGTATCGTCTGAATGCGCACTAATTGATTATTTGTCACCTCACTTATTCTATTCCCTGTTGTCCTTAAAAAATATTAACCAGCCGTTCCACCGGCCAACCCTGTCAGTGCAATTCTCAAGGCATCCGGGTTATAATGATTCATGGTGGTTCGTGGTCGCGTCAGATTAATAATTTCCAAAGCTTTAAGTTATGCTTTCCGGAGAATTGCTCGTCGAAATGAGAGAAGCCCTGTGGCCAGACAACCATCCCGTCAACCGCCACACGAAGTAAAAGCGACACCGTCGAAGTATGTGGGGCTAAAAAGGCATACTGTATGATCGTGAAGATGAGACCATTCTTCTTCCTCGAACCCTTTGCCTTCCATGGACATTTTAGTCCCGTAGTGCATTTGGTTGTTTTTATTTTATGGAGTGATAAAGCAGGTACGAGATCAAACTGATGTCAGTTCAGCTACTGAACGTGCCACACCATTTATCCTACATTTATCGCGAGATACAAAACTGGCGCGCGATCGAGCTCACTTCTGAACCTACTATTCTTTCAAGATCTGGACAACAGATTCCTCGTTTTTCCAAGAATTCTGATCATCTCTTCTTGGTAGTCACGGTTCAGCAGTAGAAAAATGACCTGAAACACCATGCAGTCAGGTCATACATACAGTACTCGAAATTGTCGACGCTTCTGTTTGGTGAACTGACCGGTGATCCTGCATAGGCCACGAATCTGTTGGCACCAGAAGGACGAATCCATTCCTGCTCCCGTGACAAGTGTCGGTATATGGCGGATAACCAACCAAAAAAACTAGCAGTTAGCATTATAGTGACGTTGACTCGACGGCGAGCGCGACGTTGGGATCCTTGAACAAACGGCCCAACAGGGCACCGCTTCGTCGAATAGCATATTCTGACGCATGTAGATACGTATATGGCACCGGTCAGGACGATTGGACAGTACCATCGCATCGTAGTGACTGCGGTTTTCTTTACTGTGTCACTTGTGACCAGTGTACACACGTAAGATGGCGGAGGCTTATCATAGTATGCACCAAAACCGAATATATAGGCCATTGGGATGCAGAGTCCAATCACAGTGGTAACAAGAACCGCTAAAAGATTCATACGAGTGCTTTTCCACACCGTCTGGTTGGCTTTGTGGAATGTGGCCGAAAAGCGACTAACTGCAAGGATCAATCCTGTCCATGACATGACATATGTCGTCGCGGTAAGTGAAGTGAATTAGAGGGAAGTGAATTCCGCAAACAAGAAAGTCGAGAAATGTCAGATAAGCAACCAAAATTCCACAGCCCTCTCGAAGACGCTTAGCGGAGGTTATAAAGGAGAAAAGGATGAGACTGAGTATGGCGCTAGGTAAACAAATCACCAGGCGTAGCGAAGCGAAGACCAACCGATTGATGTAGTGGTCAGATGACGTGCTGATATTGGTTAAGTTTGACACGTTGAAGGATGTAGAATTGTCGGCCATCATGGCGTATGAAGTCGTTGAACACGTTTTACTAAAATGTTGGCGCACGAGGATTACCCGCACTTAGGTGCGTTTCCAATCCGAACTGCCAGATTATGTCCAGAAATGAAGCAGGTGTTGCGGTCCAATCACTGATCACCATTAAAAAACGATGCTGTTCTGTTCTTTAACCGGCAAAATGGCGGTCCACGTGAAAAACTCCATAGTCAAGGGTAATTGACGCAACAATGTTATGCCCGTTCATAGTTGAAAGTATCTTAAAACAGAACTAGATCTTGACCTTTCCTTAATTTCGACGGAAAAACAAGAAATGCCGTTTGTCAGAGAGCATGCCAAGGACTTTCAATGCCTGTTTGCTGACTGGGAATTCAGCTATAAAACTGTTATTCTGGAGGTCTGATCCGACCCGGGAGCCCCGGCCGGGAATTTGAAACATCTGAGAATGTTATGATTATTATCCGAAGCACTTTTCGCCTCATAATTTTCATTTTTTGGTCTGACATCTGATGTTCTTATGTTGTAAGTTTAAGCTCGTGGAACTGTGGTTTGGCTACTTTGGCATCCGATCAAAAGTTCATCAGAGATAATAAAGAATGCCAATCGTAATTTTACGATCTGATTGTTTTCTCAAATATGATCATAAAAGCACCTCTGATTCTTTTTCACAAAACATTTTCGAACCGTTAAAGCAGATCTGAAGAAAACAATCTGATTGATTTTTCATCATCAATCACAAGAAATTTTTCCGATACAAATATCCAGCGACTTTCAAGTCGGTGAATTCAAACGGAAGTAGATCGTCAGATGTATTCTTCGTTTTCAATCATATCCAAACATCGCAATAAAACGGTCACAACCGCATCCCGAAAAGACTTCCGCGGGAAATCAATCACTGTAATTCAGACAGTGCAGAAAATATCGGAGACAGTGTTGTGATGGCTTTTTTTCAACCGTGACCTTTCGGGTTCGTAATCGCCAGATACAGCCGGAAATCATTTTTTAAACATCAAAAAATGAACACACACCGTCTCTCATCATAAAGATGAGAAAATTGTAAACCAAAAAGATTTTAGAAATGCTCTTGGTACCGCAAAACATTATGCTCAGATCAACTGTCCATGGAGCAAAAATGATTGACAAAACAGTTTTTTTATAAATCCAAAAACCGACGCATTTTGAAAATCAGTAGAATTTTTAGCCAAAATATTCTAGAATAAGCTATGTCAACTGTCCAGAATTACCGGAGTTACCGGAGGTGAGAATGGCGCCGGGATCCATCCCGTTCAAAGATTCGTTTCCGGTGGTTTTAGCGCCGGGATCCATCCCGTTCAAAGATTCGTTTCCGGTGGTTTTGGCGCCGAGCTCCGTTCCATCAGCTGAATCGTTTCCGGTTCCACCGTTTTCAGCATGAAGGATTTCCAAATCCTCGGCACTTTTCCGCTCCACAAACCAATCGACATAATGATTTCGCTCGTGTGTCATCCAAACGAGCAGTCTTTCGTTGACAAGTCGCCACGCATTTTTGTAAAAAGTCAGGTCCCTCATATGCGGATGAGGTCGACAAATATCGCTCCTCACATAATCTGAAAAGAATTGACCTTGAAATGTTTTTCGATAAACCAATTCTCCGGCGAAAGAATGTTATTCAATTGGTGAAATGTCATAGAGTTTTTGATCAAGAGAACACGAGCGTTTCGGACGGAAAAAAATAGTTGTGATACAATGGGGCTCCCCGGGGAGCCCCATATGAATCACAATTTTTTTCCGTCCGAAACGCTCGTGTTCTCTTGATCAAAAACTTCTCTAGAAAACCAAGAAGATAAATTCACGTTTTTGCAATCTGAAGCATTTCTTCGGTAAGCCTTTCGTATTATCAATCAGTTTGACAATTATCAAATATTGTCTAACAGTCTGATTTTTCATCGAATACGAAATCTTATGTTGTAATTAATTCCGGGCAAATGCAACGAAAGAGAACAAACACAGAAATTCCGTCCGATAACAAAACTTGTGATGCCAAAAACCCGAAACGGTTTTTGAAATCAGATATAAAATCTGAGATGCTTTTTTAACGATGGCATCGTAAAAGTTAATCTGATACGCATCATGGCAAAGTACTTCTGAAAATGACAATCTGATGGTCATCGAAACAAAATCCATTCGTAAAAGCCGAACCGATGATAGATTACAGTTCCGTTTTTAATTTTCAGTATCACTGAGGAATCAGATTTGAAAATGATTTTTCGTTCGCATCAGTTGCACATCATGCCAACATCTGATTAACAATACTTCGTGATGCATTCCTATTCCCGGCCGGGAGCGCGTAAGCAGAATCGAGATTTTTGCGATTCTGCTTACGCACTCAAGCCGGGAAAAGATCGGAAAATTATGTGTCCCAGGTCATCAATCTGATTCCGGCAATGACCTTCGTGAAGAATTAGCTGATCCCAAGAGCTTAATTTGTAAACAGGTGGGAAAACCAAAGAAATTTCTTGTTTAAGGTTAAGATCTCCTAGGCCAGTTACGAACGGGTTTATGGGTATCTGACTGCTTTCTCGGATTGAAAATTCAGCCGTCTGGGACATATTCAAATAGACCAGGTTAGACTTGGGTATAGCTGGAAAGAAGGTGATCAGAAATCATCTTCCGTTGTTGTCAGACAGCTTCGTAATTCAGACTCCGCATTTGGCGGAACAATTATTCTAAATGGAGCAGTCTTTATGACATGGTGACGTTTGTGGCATGATGGATCCTGTTCCGGATGTTATTCTGTGCTTACCAAGGAAGCATAGCTTTTTCCGGATTGAGATCTTTCTTCGTAAAGAGCTGTTTGCAATATCGATCCGATTGATAAAGAAAGACAGACAGATCTTTATTAAAAAAACTTTGGTTACTTAGGACAAATCAGTCAGATATTATTTCATTCCATCTGATGCACCAATTGGTTTTTTTGCACATATCCAGACGAATTTTGTCGAGTTTTATCAAAATGAAATGTGCTGCGGTTTCTTCGTTAGCAGATGGACGGTGGGCAGTGGGTCTTACCTAATAGCTCTTCGGGGGGGGGGGGGGGGATTCGCGGTTATTCACCCCGAGACCACAGTGGAATTAGTTGTGCCAAAACTTCACATGAGGAGCTTGTTGCAGTTACACTGCGCTATCAAAACACGCCACGGCTCACCAAAGTTTTTGGTACGTATTAACGTTTTAGCTCCCTAGTACATAGTACAGATAGAAGCAAAACAACGGGCACAAGCTCAGAGTCGATGTCGGTTATCAGGGTCGGTGTCAATCAAGTTTATGGGCGTGCCACATCATGATATAAATACATTGACGACTGCTTACTTTGAAAAAACTAGCGCGCGATAAATCATAAGATGTGGAAGCTAGCTGGTCTCCTTCAAGATTCCGAAAACAGAGCCTTCATTTTGCTAAGAATCCTGATCACCGCTTGTTGGTAGTCACGGTTCAGCAACAGAAAAATAACCTGAAAAAGCATGCAGTCAAGTCAATACTCGAATTTGACCAAGCTGATGCTGATCTATGGTGAACTTACCGGTGATCCGGCATGGGCCACTCTCATAATCAAGGCAGAAATCTGCTGGACCCAGAACGACGGATCCACACTACCTCGCGTCACAAGAACCGGTACATGGCAAATGACCAACCACATAAAACTGGCAGTCAGCATGATAGTGACGTTGACCCGGCGGCGAGCGCGACGTCCGGTTCCAGAAACAAATGGCCCAACAGGACGTCGCATCGTCGAATAGCATATTTTGACACAAGTTGACACGTAGACAGTACCGGTCAGGACGATTGGAAAGTACCATCCCAAAGTAGTGACTGCGTGACGTTTTGCTGAGTCGATTGTGATCAGTCTACACATGTAAGATGGCGGACGTTCATCATAGTATGCACCAAAACCGAATAGATAGGCCAGTGGGATGCAGAGTCCAATCAGAGTCGTAACAAGAACCGCTAAAATATTGAACCGAGTGCTTTTCCACACCGTCTGTCTGGCTTCGTGGAACGTGGCTGAAAAGCGGCTTACTGCCAGGACCAATCCTGTCCATGGCAAGATAAATGTCGTAGCAGTGAAAAGATAGTTAGCAGCGACACAGTACAATCTATCCTGTTTCACGCCCGTCTGAAGTTCAAGAACTGAGCGGATAAGGTTGAGTGGAGTGTGAATTCCGCACATAAGGACATCGAGAAATACAAGATAAGCAACCAAAATTCCACAGCCCTCTCGCAAAATTTTAGTGGACGTTATAACGAAGAAAAGTATGACACTGAGTATGGCGCTAGTTAAAGAAATTACCAAGCTCAACGAAGTGATGACGATGTAATCGATGTAATGGTCAGATGATGAGTTGAGCTTGGTCCAGTTCAAGACGTTGAGAGACGTTAAATTGCCGGCCATCCCGGCGTATGAAGCCGTTGACCACGTTTTACTAAACTGTTATCACACGAGGATTACCCGCACTTCGTTGCGTTTTCAATACGAAATGCCAGCGTATGTCCAGAAAGTGAGCAGGTTGTTCCCGCCCAATCACCGATCAGCGTTCATAAACGATGGTGATCTTCAATCGGAACAACAAAGATTTGCAAACACAAGAAATGCAGAAAGATCAGGTACGAGGTACAGACGTCCATAGGGACATCCCTTCAGCAAGTAACAAACAGGAATGAATCCCGGCCGTCAGATTTCAATCAAGGCGAAAAAATTCGGTTGCGTTCGAGTGTCAGATTCTTGGTAAGGGCTGGAAGCCCCAATCGAATGCCTGTCTGGTGGTGGTTTTCAGCCTTTGAAACTGTTATTCTAGATGGCTAATCTGATCCGGAAGCACGTTTTCGCAGCGAACTGGTTATTTTAATATTCAGCTGACGCTAATAAGCAGAAAAATGATCGGTAAATTATGTGTTTTAGCTCATCAATCCGGTCTGTGCCTGACCTTCGTGATGAATTAACTGGCGAAGCAGAAAAGGCTAAGGTTCATTATATGGCAGGAAAGTGGTGAAGCTCGGGAAGTTCTATTGTTCACGGTGAAGCTTCAGCAATGCGAGTACTCACAAAGAGTTTCTTGAGAGATCGGACCGCTTTATCAAATTTGGCAGTGAGCCAATTGGTACATTTTCCAGTAAACTACTTGGAAATTTCTGGAAAGAAGAGAGATATACTCTTCCGCTAATTAGACAGCTTCGTAATTAAAACTGTGGATTCAGCGGGACAGTTACGACAAAAGGCGCGGCTTTTATAACATGGTGGTGTTTGTGGGGTGATACAGTAAGTCTTTTCCGGATGTGATTCTGTGCTACAATGTAACAAAGAAGCACAGCTAGTGGCAACATATTCTTCCATGTAAACATCTTTTCCCCTATACCGTAGAACTTTCCGCAACATCGATCTGATCAATCGCGAAATGAAGAAAGTTCTGGAGGCAGAACTTGTTTATAATTGGGCGCGAGGATTGCCCCTCCTGTCTTCTTTATGGACCTGCTTGGCTTGCTATATAATCTCCATGCATCGTTTGGAAATAATCATTCTTGAAGTTTTGCATGTCTTTTCATGTCTTTTCTTTTCGAGGTTTCTGCGTTCTTCATGACTCATATTTCTCACATATTCCTTGCTCTCATGCCATCAGATTTGAAAATCATGGAATCCCTCCTATTTATACCTTGTGAACATGGCTCCAGATGTTTTTTCTCCACCACCGCATGTTTCTTGAAACCGGGAAGGAAAGTCGTGCTTCCTTGACATTGCCGAGGGTTTTTTCCCCGCATATATCACTCATATCAGCTTTTCTCGCCTTTCTCTCATGTTCATGCCAGCTGCTTAATCGGATATGTTCCTCGCCTTCCCATCTCTCAACGCAAATACGACGCGATGCAGAATTCACCAACCGCAGCTTGATCGACCAATTTGCTTGACATTTCTTGGAATATCCGCGTCATTATTCAAGCTTTCTGTGCCATGTTTTTCTAGGCCAACTTGCCAAGGGTATTGTTCCCAAGGCAGGTTTCTCCGAACATCATTGTTTCATCTCCCTATCCTGTCCTGTCTGCACCATGTATATTACGCCTCATGTCATGCTTGCTTGTTTGCTGGCCTGCCTGCCTCCATATCATGAACTATTTCCATCAACCTGCCTGTGCATCATCATCCGCTCATCTTGCCTCATCCTGTAACGACCTGTACTGATTTGATCATGTCATGTTTTTCTGTGCCCTGCTTGCTTCATGTCCTGCTTGCCTCATGCTCCTGTTTATTTCCCTGCATGTATCATGTCATGGTGCGGTTGCCTTTCTTCGATTTGCGCGTTACTGGTTTCAGCACTTGCTCATGATCATAGTTAAGTGAGTTTGCCGCTGCTATCAACGAAGCTAAATGCCGGAAGAAGGGATCATCAACTGTCACACCTCTGCCTGTTTCATGTCCTGCCTGCCTGCCTGATCATGTCATGTCCTGCCTGCATCATGTCCTTTCTACCTGCCTATGTTGTGCCTGCATACCTTCCTGCTTGCCTGCATACTTCTGTCCTGCTCATCCTGTATGTTTATCATGTCATGGTGCGGTTGCCTTTTCTTCGATTTGTCGTGTCCCTGGTTCCAGCACCTCCTCATGATCATAGTTAAGTGAGTTGCTGCTGCTATCAACGGAGCCAAATGCCGGAAGTCAGGATTATCAACTGTCACGTCTCTACTATTCCTCCTAGGCCGATAGCCTTGTGGCCGATGCCACCTCCATTTACCTCCTGCGCTGTTTGGGTTTGTTTGGCTGTTTTGGACGCGTTGCGCCTTGCTTTCCTGGTTTTTGTCGTGAGCTTTGGTAACTCGAAAGGGATTGCCCGAAGAAGTAAACTTCAAGCCGAAGCTCGGTTCGCTATATTCCCCCCATATTCTAGATATTGATGACATTTGCAATCGCCCAGAACTATAAAGACTGAGCATTGTGAAGAAACGCTGGCAGGCAAAAACGAACCAATCAAGGATGAATTCTTTTAGCCTGATTCACCCGCTTAGTTTATTCTAGAGATGCTTTCGAACTTAGCCGATGAAATCGTACACCGTATCTTGCCTTCCCCTAAATGTCAGGTTAACTTTGAGTTGAAATCGGACGATTCTGTCATGAAACCTGGATTGAAATTAAGGTCTCGCTTTCAACAATATAATTCCAGGCCCAACAGATGACTAAGGTTTTCATGCGATCAGCTTTGGCAGAAAAAAGGCACTGTCATTCAGAACTGGACTAAAAACGGACCATGGCGTCGGTCAACTGGGTTCCAGGTTAATCTTTTTGTTCTGGAGCTGATTTTGAAGCGGATAATTACAATCCGGGTTTTGGTTTGTCAGAGATGGAGTTTTGGTCCTGCATTTGAGGAGACTGAGAAATGCTTGGCCTCTGACGAAAGTGTGGGTGAACATTTGCGCAACTGCATGTTTTTGTCGTCGCACTCGGTGTATCTTGCCCGTTGAACTGCATTTGTCACCTAACATACCTGTTCCTGCTGGAAGATTGCTCAGTTTGGCTCACAAAAGAGTGCCACAAAGTAATACCGTCCTGCAATGCGGGAGGAACCGAGCTATCCGATTCCGATGTCCGATCTTTCTAATCTTTAAAACAATATTTTTCGATCCGTGCGTCATGTTTTTTTCCTGTTTCCGAACTTCTGATCATACCTTGGGTGTGTTTCAGCTGACAGCGTGTGGTACTTTATAATTGAGATTTCTTTGTACGGTGACCTTTCGAATGCAAACTCTAGATAACAGGTACAAGCCGAACGCGCCCCTTCGGGCCGCGCGAAGCGAGCGACTCAACTGAGTTCGTTTATAGTCTTCACAACTGCACATTTAAAAGATTCCTACTTTCTAGTAGCAGAAATATTAAATCCTCTTTAAAATTTAAATAGTCTGAAGCTGAGGTAGTGGGGGTCCACTCAAAGCAATATTTTGCTGGGTTCAGAGTTTTCAGATGGACCCGGTGTGTACATAACCCAGCATACCTAAGATAAACCTAACCTATCTCGTCCAGTAATTTGGGAGTGAACGTTGATAGCTATTCAGTAAGTTGGTTTATGAAGCTTGCTTTAGTAAATCTTAGGTTATGAATTAACAAAGCTCGGAATATCTGTGGAGAACTACATGGGAACAGGGCGTACAAGTCAAAGAGTAGTCAAAGTTTCTGATATGGAGTCGAAGGTAGTTTTATTTAATCTGGAAGCTTCGTCGGCCTGTTCTTACTGGTTAATTTTGTCAGGAACCATCTTATGCCAGCTTTGATGAGCCTCACAAAAATGCGTAAACTACAATGGAGTGTTCTCAAAGGGTTATCCCGTCCTGAATAGTCAATTTTGTGAGCAAAACCATATCAAAAGAATAACACTACATTTAAATCAGGCACTGTTATGTGTTAACCATCAAGCAGAACCTATTTACCCACTCTTGAAGGTTGGAACAAATCTTCTCCTCAAACTTCAATCATCAAAAAGCGAATTTATATCGCAGAGATGTAGTAAAATCGATTATTTCTGGTTAAATCGTCTTTGTTTGTGCCGTTCTGCTGAACCAATATCGAAAATGCTGTAATCGAAAAGCAAAACGAATCTTCAACGAGACGTATTTCTCAGATTTTTCTCATTAAATTCTTATGCCAAGTTATTGCAAGTTAGGCTGTGCCAAAAATTCTACTGAGCTTTTTTGGTTATGTATTCTAAAGAATCAAATCACCATCCGATTTCAACAATTTAAAAGGTAAAACTCACTCTACTCTGTAGCTAAGTTAAAGCACTAACTTAGGTCTTCCATTTTGCTACAATACGCTCGTGCTACGATTTTTTGCCAAAGGGTAGAGCTGGAAAGGCTTCCTCAGTCATCCAAGGGTTAATAAGAAACTTTGGTCCGCCTGAAGTACTTCATCAAAGTGAAACTTTGAAGGACATAGCCTTAGTGGTTTTCTTATCCCGGATCAAGACCATTTACATGAAACAAAAGAGCTCGGAGTACGATTGGAAAAAATCGAAATGTTTTAGAAGTCTGACCTTTACAGACTATTTAAATCAAAGCTCTGCACTAACACATTTCCAGCGACTGGCATTCACAAAATGCATTTTCAAAAAATACTTCAGAGTCAAGATATAGGTCAGAGATTTGAGATTCAGGATTTCAGAGATTTCAGAGAAAGAGATAGGCCAGTTCACCTATCTATTTTTGGCTGCACTTTGAATCTAGGGGGAATCGAAATCGAACCCACGTTGTGCCCGGATCACTTTATTCGATTAGTGAAGATACCATGGGTGCTATTAGGTAGATTGTTCGATTTACTATTTTTTTTCAGTTGATTGACCATTTGCCATTCTTTTAAAAAATCTTGAGAAGTGTTATAAGTTGGCGGGGAGTTCATACGATTGGAATTCATTGCAATCAACTTGTTTGAGCAAGGAATGAATGAGGAGATCTCTGTTACTCGAAATAGCGCGTAGCAGTAATAGGTACAAGCAAACGGCTCGGCTTCGCCTCGCCCGAACTTCCGAGGGTGCCGAAATATTTTTAAAAATCAGCAGAAGTCTTAAAAACGAATATTTACAGAAGAATGTAGTGTTGCTAGGTGGTAGCATGTCATGTTGTTAGGATACTCCACTAAACACATCTGATAGAACATCGCTCGCATGGGATGGAGAAATTCAGCCACACTCAAAGGATTAGAATCAAGAAAATGAATGTGAAGGGAGCGTTCATTTTCAGTTCAACGCCTTAAATGCGTTGAAGAACCAAAATTATGAACCAGCTTCATGAACTGATGGAAAACTTCTTACGAACTCGCGCCCGTAGGTCGCGTACCTCCTTTCGCCTTACATGATTCTGATTAACGGTAGGGTTCATCACATAGCAATTACCGCAGTTCCATTACTGCAACCTTGGAATCCTGTAATCTCCACTGGAAATCTAATGGAACTCTAATTTCTGCCAATTTAAAAAAAAAGTTACATGTGAATCTGTTTGAAAAGTGAATCGATTGTAGATAACATCATGACTGTCAAAATGAATGCGTTTTGGTTTGTTTCTAATGTGAATTGCAAAAATGTTATTTGCAGCAATTTTGATCATTTTTTTGCTGGTGACCTTGCGTTTTTTCCCTTTTAAAGATGAACGCATGTAAATTTCGAAAAACCGTCAGTAGGAAGCTACTAATTTTCAATGGGAATTCGAATGAACTATGTACTGAGCCTGCAACGTAATCCGTTGATTTTCTACAGAAACGCGTACTCGAAGAATCAAGCCTTACGGCTATTGTCGGTATTTGACCACCCTCCCGATTCTCTCCCCAGATACCTTAGTTACCGACAACCTTGACAAGTCAGACAAGGGCCAAAGGAAAAGGTACAGTATAATAAGCCGACCTTTAGTGATGGAGGGTGGAGCGCAGCTAACAGCATGAGTTCGCCCGAACTTCTGATGGTGACAAAATACTTTTGAACAATCATCAGCAGATTTCATACACACGATATCCATATACGATATTAATCTCCGGAGATGGAGTGTAGGGAATAGCAGAACTGCTGCGTCCTGTCAGTTGGCGAATGAGAAAATGGCGTTTTTCGATCGCGCAAAGTTAAAGTCGAGAGTTAGTTCCGAATATACGTCTCCGCCAGAAAGAAGTCCTCAATTGGGCCTGCCCACTCAGTCATTCGATAGGGCGAAGTGACTCTTTTTGGCGGAGACGTATGAGATTTTGTTCATTATCTGGGAATGAATGGTTGAATTACATTTCTCATTTAAGTGGTTAACTCAATGTGATAATCAACTAAGTAAACGCGTAGATACATATACCAAGAAAGAAAACCAGATGCGGAAGGACTTACTTTATTAATTTGCTTTATTTTTTGCTTTTGAATGTGAAACATCATGTACAGTGGTGGAACTGGAAAGTTTTGAGTGGGGGTAGATTCCGCTTCGCTTCTATTAGCGAAGCGGAAAGCATGAATTTTTGTTCCGCTTTGCTTAGCGAAGCGGTGTTTTTGGGGGGTAGACCTCCGAAAATGGGGGTACGAAAACCTT
>JAQIWT010000524.1:0-18651 GCA_034696485.1 Isohypsibius dastychi
CGGATGACAAGGAATTTCATCATCGACAGATAATCAGCCGATTCACACTTTCATCTTTAAACGACACTCAGGTTGGTGAAAAACAAATTCTAATTTTAGACTATCGTAACTCTCTCAATTTGAATATAACACGCAAAGTTTTCTCAAATTTCCCACACTCGATATCTGTTAACGAGTATTATCACATATCCGTGTAATTCGAAGAGGCTAGTTGCTGCTTCCATTTTTCGTCACCGATCAAGAAAAACATTCTAAACCATCCCAAATCAATCCAAGCTAATGGCCCAAAATACTCATAAAGTTCAACATAATGTTTTAAAGCATAATCGTTCCTGTATTCGTAATCACAAACTTCTCAAATCACGAACAACATCAGAGGTGGCAAAAAACTATGTGTCAACTTTCTCACGATACTTGCTAAACAAATCAAAACTCTTTCGACTCCCCAGCTGACTATAAATTAACGATTTTCCGCCAATATTGCAACATCAAAGACAACAAATGCGACATGTGTATAAAAAAAGTTGGTGTCCATTTCTGTTCATGTGCTGTGTAGAAATCGCGGAAGAAAACCTTCCCAATAATAAAAAAGTGAATCCGAACCTTGTACATTTGATTTATTGATTTTATTTCAATTTGGATGGTGTATGATAGTAGAATTACCACATTATTAAGACAATCACAAAAAGGGACATTCTGCCCCGAGCTATAGGCCTCATCAAGATTTGCTGTATTTCACCAACAATAAACATGATATCAACAAAATCTGAAACGGCAGAACATGAATACTTATTATGTTCCAAGGCACGGAAGATTTTGAAATAACTCGTAAACGCAGATATTCTTCAAAACAACTGGCAGTTTATTGTTACGCGCTAGGGTTGAATGGTCAACGGTCCCATGAGCCCGGCAATTGAAACCACGGCCTATTAAAATGTAAATTCAATCCAAAATACGAATATTTTGGGGGGACTGACTTTAAAAAGGATTAACGGTTGCTTTCGGCTTATGCCAAATTCTTTCAAGCGCGTTCTTTCATGAATGCGAAGTAGCTGCTCGAATGAATATTTGCCAACCGTTTCACTGAAACTCCTCAAACACTGATTTCATTACTGCAAACCAAACAACTTCTTATCATACGGGCCTAATTTAATTTGCTACAGCTATTCCAGTGTTTTCAGTTAAACACAAACTGCTTCATTACTTTCCGATACTTTTACAGATCGACAAATTCAGCGAGCTGATTATATTGGAAATATATCAATCTGGTGAGTAAACGAGATCATCAAGAAAACGGTTGTTTACGCAACATCAAATAACTTTCCGTATGTATGATACTAAATATAGCTCGAACTTTAATCATTTTTAAAAATACGCGTTTTCTGTATACTTTTATTATTATCACATTTTGATTATTACCACATTTGTTATCTAAGATGTACGGCAACAATCATTTATGACATGTATGTTATTAAATTACAATAATTAATCACATTCAGCTATATCAAAATATTCTATTACAGGTCCAACAAGCGGCCAGCTGTGGTTTGGGTCAGAAGATCATGTTTTGTACATCGGGGTAAGTCCTGTTCACAACGCATACAAAATACACGTATAATATCGTACAGAGTAGACGTACAACGCACTTTTTTCGTCTTTTCGTTATCTTTAAATTTTGAAATAGGTTGGCGATGGGAGCAGAGCACGAAGGAAACGCTTTGACCGCGGATCACATAACGGGAAGATTCTTCGTATAAACGTTGATGTCGATTCGGTCAGAGACGGAAATGTTCCCTACAAGTAAAAATATTCTGAAGGATAATTTAAGCTGATTAAAAGAGCGATGCTTTCAGAATCCCCGGTGACAATCCATTCGCCCATCAACCTTCCACTTTACTACCAGGTGAGCTAAGAAGGGATCATATTGCCCCCTAATTGATGAACACACAAGCTCTGATTGCTCACTCCATCTTCTCCTATTCATCCTCGACAGAATTTCCAACACTTGATGACCTAAATTCAGTTTATAAACTTCAAGTAGTAATGGCTCACTCCAAGATCTTATTCTTGCTCCAGACCATCATGTTTAAACAGCGAAATCTGAAACTGGTTACAATCCATAATTAACATTTATCAAATAATCAAATAAATGCATCGTTCCTGACTAAATGATAACGTGTTATTTTGAAATATAACTGAAAATTTCTGTCAAGAGTTTATCACCTTGTACATTACCACACGACTCGGACTTCACACTTCATTTAATTCTTTCAGAGGTATTTGCGTATGGGCTACAAAACCCGTGGAGGTGTTCGGACGAGCGACGTGAAACAAAACGAGGTAATCAAGAAAGGATGTTTTCTTAAACCATTGTTCGTTGAAAAAATCAGGAATTAAATGCAAGATGAAATTCAAAAATTGAATAAAAATTAAGAATTAAAAAGCACCAGAACCGGCTAAAATAAAACTATACGTCGCGGCAACCGTCGCCTTTTGAAGAAATCACAAAGTCATCTACTTTACGAATCCCCCATATACTTTAAAATTATATCCCCCATTCACAATTTAAAATTAAATGGGAACGACTGAACCGCTGATAGCAGCTGTGCCTAAAACTCATTGCAAAAACAGGCTCCTCTTGCGCAGGCAATGCTCAAACACGCATCATTTGCATTGATGTCGGACCAAAGTTTTCTGATTTCAACATTATTCAGAAAGGCGGAATGTATGGATGGTGAGCGAAAACAACATTGGATATGGAGATGGGATAAACCGAAAGCCCTCTTATTTTGTTCCTCTTTCCTTTCTAGGTTGGACGAAGCTTTTTCCCCGTGCCACGATTTGGACAGCTGTCGCAACACAAGCAGTTAGTCTAGCTGGGTGATTGATGGTTTCTCCCGAAGTATACCTAAACGACTTTTCTTTATTGCAGAACTTAAATCTGAATTCAAACTCCCTATTTGTCGATACTTGGGAATTGCCGTGGGCGGATTTTTTTACACACCCTGGAACGCTTATTTATTTGCTGACTACTTGCAAGGGTAAGAAACTATTGTGACAAACGAGTCACCGGAGATCATTTTTTGCAAGTCTTATGCCGTAATAGCATCAAATACGATTTAAAATATATAACCCTGAATTTGTTTCACTACAAGACTACTTAAAACGCTCACCATTAACTTTCAGAGAAGCGAGTCATTTTCCATCCCAAGAGAGAATCCTCACAACGCGCGCTTGCATTTGACATCCATTTGAAATTGCAGGACGCTGCATTATTTGAAGCCGTCACACGCAGGAAACGCTTGGTTGCGCGGTTCAGTCGGAACAGTGAATAACTCCTCATGTGGTCCAGATCACCGGACCTTATCCCATCAGACTGTTCTGAATCTGCTCCAGGTTTCCGACAAGCATGACAAGCAAGTCTCCTACATTCTCACAATATCAACCGGTCAAACTTCCGATGAGCCCAACGGGCATTTATACCGCATTTCGTCCCCAAAAGCCACTGCATTTACCAAAGCTGTCCGCAGCGGACAACATCGGACTGAGTTCAGCACGCTGTTAATAATTTCAGTTATGTTACCACTGATACAGCAAGCGTTCAATCCATAAATTAAAATCAGAAAAACTTACCAAAAACGATGAGAAACTTCTAAAACTGACTTGTGATGAATTGAGAAAAAAGGCAATAAAGGTCACGTTAAGATGGCTTTTTGCGCAGTCCGCATAATCACGCTGCAACAATTCAAAATGAAACTGGACTAAAATACAAGTCATTAATAGGAACTCACTTGTCATGTTACCCAACTGATGGGTAACAAAATCCATTAGATTTGCTGACCGCTGTGGCCTTCCACCACCGTCTCCATAATCATCTTCAGAGCCCCCTCCACGACCACGTCGACCCCGGCCACGACGTCCCCCTCTTCCTCGTCCTCTTCCTCGAGCACGGAAGGTTGGTTCCACACCGGGGTCAGATCTGTCGACAAAGTCCCTCGCGTCCCGCGGAAGTTCTTTGACTGTTTTCCGAACAACTGGTTCTTCCGCAGACATGAAAGGCTGCGTGATCTGTAACAGCTTGGGCGGCTTCCGGTCGACTGGTCCAATGTTCAGACTATCAAATTTATCGTTTCCTTTGGCTTCGCTTAAAATTTTCTGCCGGTGGATCGCGAATTCTCGTTCTTTTTCGTCTTCCTCGTCGTCAGTGTCATCCTCGTCATGTTTATAAACAATGTCCATCGCTCGAAATTTAACATTTGCTGCTAATGGTTGGGCTGCTTTTTGTCCGAAAGGAATCCAAGCTGGGCGGTCATCGGCTCGAAGAAGTCGTACTCCATGGACGACAACATCCTTCAAAATACCATTCTTGTAAGTTTAACTTCAGAAAGAAGCGGGAAATTAGAATACCGAAAATATTTGCAGGATATAAATTGCAAACGTAAGGGCAAAATTATATTCCAGAAGCCTCTGATTATTTAAAAATGTTGGTTAATGATTTCTTCCATGTGGTGTTAAGAGTGTCCAGTCAAACATACTCTGTGAATTTCCCAGTTTTTGAGCATGTGAGGTACGGTTCCTCCAATAACACGAAGGTTTTGCTGAGAAAGCATCCAAAATCCGCTACAAATCTGAACTGGCCCGGAGATGACTACTTTTGTTCCTGGTGGAGTGGAGACACTGAAACGATTCGATGAATTAAATTAGACAACACTGGAGTCAAGTACGGACATTTATTTTGCGAGCAATCAGTTCAAAGTCCAGCTTCAAATTTCGAAAAAATGCTGGGCGGTAATTTTGGGATTTCCGGCTCTCTAAATGAAAAAGAAAATCAACAAACCTGATTTGGTTTAGTTTTTCATCCTCGATTGCCGTAATGAACTGTTTGCCATCAGTAAGTTTCAGTTTAAGGAGACGCTTCCCACTCTCGGTGAACTGTTTCAGCGACGAAGCGAGAACATTGTTTATTTCTTCGATTTGAAGGAAGAACTGACCATTGATCTGCAAAATTAATCGTCACAAAAGTAATCACTAATTTCACTTCCATGTCACCATCCAGAAATGAATGATAACATCGATCATCATTCGGGATTTACCTGTCCTTCGGACGCAGTTGACGCGTTTGGCGGAAGAGAAGCCAGTGGCGTATTTTTCAGATCAACCTGAAGTAATTTTTGATTCGACCGCATTTCGTGTAAACAACAAAGAACAACTCACGCTTAGGTTTTCCCTCCAAACTGCAGCGTCTCCCATTTTTCTTGCAAGTTTGTCTGGATCACAGGAGACGTCGATCAGATCCTTCCACCAAGATGCCGGAAATAGCGAAGAACGAGTTCACAGTTCAGCAGTCAGAGAAAGCGTCCAGATAGTGGAATTAATTATGTTTGTTGTGAGTTGTGACGTTACCGAAGTACCGGTACCCGAAGTGGTTACTTTCTGCTATTGGTAACCAGTAAGTGGTTACCACAATGTTGAACAAAATTCAAATATTGTCAATGAAGACCGACTGACCTAGTAATCTTCTTGTTATCATGTTAAATGTTCTTGTTATCATGTTAAATGTGTCTTTCTTGTTATCATGCATTTTTACTGTACCGCATTCCACCAAAAAATGTGTCGACATAACATAATGGACACATAGTTCATAAACCAAAATGAACAAAACCGATAAAGACCGAAAAGCAGTATCACAGGAATCAGAAGAAGAAACCGGAAGTACAAATAAAACCATCAATATGAAACTACGGACACTTTCCTAGGTTCCGCATGAGACCGGGATGTAATCACAGCAGAGCCAACAAACAGAAAAGGTCATGCAATAGCTGCAAAAATCATGATTTTGAATGGGAGCTGAGATCGCCTGAATTCACCGATAATGCTGGATTTTTGCTGCAAGCAGTATGAACGATAAGTCAGATACACCAGCAATACGACGAAGCTCATCTCACCTGTTTCCGCGTACGAGGTAGTAATCCATGCATCTTACGCTCCCAAGAGTTCGATCAAGGTCAACCGGAACTCCAGGTTCATCATGCTTCTCCAAGGTGTACTCCAGCCCTCGAACTGACAAAGGCATATTTCTCTTGCGTAAAACTTTTTCCAGAATTTCTCGCAGCAAAACCTCGCTGTTATCCACAACAACTTTCGAGAAACTGCCTTCCACCAAACTAACTTTGACGAGTAGCGGCACGTTAACTGTCCGATGAATCGGAGTGTCGTTCTGCACCAGAGCCACATGATCTACTCCCGCAAATCTAGCAATAGATTCGTTCAAATCCATCGCCGGCAGGTCAGTGTCTATTTCACCGCTATCTTCCGCCAGGAATAAGGAATAATAATCCGCGGAATCAAGCAAAGTTGGCAGATGACCTTCCGTTGAATATTGCCAACAAACAACACCGATTACGTCTCTGACTCGTGCATTTGGAACAACACACACGGTCATGGTAACTTCTTTTCCGATTCCTGTTTGTGATGTTCCGGAAAGGTAGACATGAACTTTCAACAACCTGGAGCTTTCAGCCCGCGATGTACGAGCGTCGAATCTCCCAAATTCGTGGAACGGATTTTCCTACGTGAAAACAAAATTTAGAAATAAAACTGAACACTTCCATAAAAACACAGACAAATTCTCCGTCACAAATAAAATTACGAAATAGAAATGAATAAAAAAAGAAACTAACCTTCTCGAATTTACTTTCCCCATCCAGAAGTTTTTGGCTCAAGGCCGATGCTTGACTCGATCTAGACCCAGGAACAACCTCCGTTATCTCGAATATTTCCCTTCCTTTCGAGTCTGCGTTCAGTTCCAAACCATCAGAATGCGATCGTGACCGGGATCCGCTACTGGCGCTGCTCGTGTTATTCCATCGAGTAATTCTGACAAGGCTCTTCTCTTCCCTCTCTTTGCGAACTTTATCCAGCTTCGCAGCAGTATTGGTTCTTCGCCGAGATTTCGCATCCATGTTCAAGAAAATATCAGGCGATAATGCACGTTGTTTTTTGGTTGGCTGATTGAGGTGAGCTCCGGGGAACGGGCTTTCTGGCTCTTCAAGAGCACATTCCTGCCCCATGACGGCCTCGCAAATTCCTGTTTCATCACTGATGATGAACTGGGTCCTGATAAAATTCAGAATCCACGCTTTGTCGTCGACAAAAGCCATCATAAAAGTTAAAACTGAAAATCCTCAACTTGACAACCAAAACAAACAACTGATCAAATCGGTAAATCGAGTCGTGGCGTGGCCCCCTCGGCTGACACATCCTCCCCCTTACCAACTGTCAGCTGCAGCTGTGACACGTTTTGAGTTTTGACTTCCGGATTTGCTTTGATTTTGGTGAAACCATCATCATTGGAATTTGGAACTGTGAGATTTTCGTTTTATGGAAGCGCGGTGGAACGGTATGTGCTGAATCTCGAAACAGAGCTGGGTTTTCTTGATAACTATGTATTCCGGGAGCTTTGGATTGGGAGTGTCTTCGTTTGGTTTGTTGGCATCTGCAATTGTTTTCGTGGTGAGTTGTCCAATTTCTCTGATTTTGTGTTTGTTTATTATGCATATTTCAGCTTAATTTTGGAATAAAATAACTGTCTACAATATCTGTTCTATGTATTCAGGGCATTCTGGCGTTCTTCTTTTTGAGGATGAAGAAGTCATCCAGTTCCTTTGCGAAAGTAATCCGGCATCCATCAGAGAGGTATTTCCAAGATCCGAAGAGCGACACGAGGAAGGAATTCCCATCAATTCAAGATCCAGCAAGTGTTAGTTTGTCTGTGATTGTACCTGCGTACAACGAAAGCAAAAGAAGTATACTATGGATCCGAAACTTGCTTCAACAGTGTCTAATTGCTGTTTGATTTTATCAGTGAAGCCGATGCTCGACGAATGCATCAGTTATCTAGATGAAAAATCGGGAAACAAGGGCTTCACTTACGAGGTTATTGTGGTTGACGACGGGAGCCGAGATGACACTTCTAAGGTATTAATGCTTATTTTCCCATAACACGTATATGATCTCTGACCTTTCTTTTATGTATAGATCGCTTTGGAGTATTCATCCCGCTTATCCGTTGATCGCTTTCGAGTCCTCACCCTTGCGGCGAATCGGGGAAAGGGAGGCGCAATTCGGCTGGTAAGTTCTTTCGGTCAGCCTTTTTGGAATACGCAGTTTTGATCTGGTTTCTAATTGCAGGGAGTCCTGTCCAGTCGTGGGGCAAGAATTTTATTTGCGGACGCCGACGGTGCAACTAAATTTGCAGATTACGCCAAGCTGGACCTCGCTTTAAATAGATTAGGCAGGGATGAATGCATTGCCGTCGGATCAAGAGCGCATTTGGAAACCCAGGCCCTTGCGGAAGTGAGTGAAATTTCCAGAACCAGGTACTTTAAGAGGATATTCCTAATTTCATTTGCGTTCGCAGCGATCCTTCTTTCGAAACTGCCTGATGTACGGCTTTAAGATGTTTGTAAGATTCGTGGGCGTGAAAGGAATCAAGGATACGCAGTGCGGCTTCAAATTATTCACACGAAGTGCCGCCGAAAAATGCTTTACTAACTTGCATGTTGAGAGATGGTAACCGGTCATGTTACTTATGGTTTTGAATCGTTGTTCACCTTTTTTTCTGCAGGGCATTTGATGTGGAATTATTGTGCATCGCTGAGAAATTCGGCATTCCAGTATGCGAAATCGCCGTTAACTGGACGGAAATGGATGGTATGCGGGAAGCTTCGCTGTTCGGATTAGATCAACGAAATTAATCGTGTTTCTTTTTAGGATCGAAACTGATTCCAGTTTTCAGTTGGATTCAAATGGCGCTGGATATTTTTCGGATGAGAATGTACTATACATTTTCATTGTGGAAGACGAATTTTGATGTGGATCAGAGAAAATCCGAATAATCTGTGCTATCTTGGATTACTTTGCAATCTTCCGTCTTTGCTAAACCGTTCGGTCTTTCAGTTGGCTTTTGTAAGTTGGATTTTGTCGTTCAGTTTTTCTCACATTTCGGTACGTTCCCAGAATTATCTGTTCATGTGTTAAGTGTGTCTATAATTTCGCCCTTGCTCGACCGATCCTTCTCAAGTTAAGGATTGTCGAAAATGAAAACAGCCACATTTAATTATGTGATAAAAAACAAAGTAACAACGAAATGAAAAAACAATCTACTGATACTGAGATGAGTGAAACAGCCGAATAGAAAGCAAGACTTCCCGGATCACGATCACGAATTCACACGGCATAGTCAAGCTCCAAAAACTGAGGGTCTATAATCCATTCTTCCCCAGACTTCCTATCCTTCGACGAAAGCCTGCGTAAAAATGAATAAAGGGATTTTTTTGGGCACATAATCAGTAGTGCGCTTACCACGGTTGGCGTATCTTCAGCCTTTTTCCGACGGTCATCTTAAGTCTGACGACTTCCACATCCGGCATCAAGATTTTCCACGATTTATACTGATCGCTCTGCTCTTGCCTGATTTCAATAGTGACGAAGTTGCATTCACTTTCCGAAACGTGCATGATTTTCGCAATCACTTTTGATTGCATCAGTGATGCAGTAGAACCTTGAAAACAAAAACTGATTACAGACAAGTGGAAACATGAAGCATATCATCTTCCCCCACCTGCCGTCAAACTGGAATCGGCATTTGGTATAACTCGTCTCCGCTTCCATTCAAACAGATCCAGGTTTTCTCTTCGGCAAACGTTGACAAACTTCTCGGCTAAGCCCCCTCTTTACATGAAAGAAATGAAAACCCAAACTGGGGAAGGCTGCATTTTTCATTTACCGGATCATTTGCCGTTTTTTGCCACTAATCTTAGAACCAGCTTCTCCGCACGGTTCAGCTTTGCTAATCGAGGTCAAGTCAGTACACGAGGTAGAAGGTTCCGGTGGAAAGGTTTCGTCTCTCAGAAGATAGTCCACGTCCAAAGCTTCAAGAACCGGAAAGGGAGGCGGCTGATCAAGAAGAGCGTGAGAGGTAAGCGGTTCGTCAAAGTTATCAATTTCCATCAGGCTCTGGTCTTTCGTCAATGTATACATCGGAGGCACGTCGCTGTCTTCATCAATAACAGAATGAGACAAATAGCTGCTAAGGAAAACTATGGCTGGTTATACCAGGGGTAACTGTCAAAAGAACTCAGCTGACTTTATATTTGGGTCCAAAGCAGGTTCATCCGACTCAATGAAAGTATTCAGCTTCTGGCGAGATTGCAACGAAAAATCTGCTGAAAATGATGCCTGAAATAACAAACTTGCCATCAACAAGATTACCCACTTTTTCACTGCCATGTACCTTCAACGGCCACTTTTCCTCTTCCGTTTCGATTTCCGGAATCTGCGCATTGCTTGATCGCACAGAGAGCTTTCTCATTAAAACAGGACTTCCGGTTTGGCGAGTGGGAGTATGAGGATTTCGAGGTGGAAACAAGGAAGTCACTCGTCCAACAACAAGATTGTCCAAGCTTCGCTCGGTAAACGTTTCAATCCGCGGTGCTCGCTTGTGAGCTGGTATCAGAGGTTTGTACTTTATAGTCAGTGATTCCGGATTAATCCTCTCACGTTCCTTGCGCAGAAAATCCGCACGAAATTTTTGCGCAGCAGATCGGAATATCCCGCTGTTGCAGCCACGAACGATATCGACAGAATCATCCTCAATGATCTCTCTGAAACATCATTGTTACCAGTAACATTCCAAATTTTTGGTGAGAGCATTTTAATTTTCGTCTTATTGAACTTACTTTTTCCTTTTGGCTGGTGGAATGCGAGGGTTGATTTCGTTTAATACCATCTTGCACGAACCCACTGGTTTCCCAACAAAGGCGGAACCTTGCTAACTAAATTCCGTAATATCCTTGCATCGGAAGTCGTCTGACAAAAATGATGCAAAATATCCAACAAACAGATGCAAAGCCGAACGAAATTGGCTGTGCGCACTGCGCAGCGTGATACAATACAACAGAAACCCGCCTGAAAACCGTAGGTGAAGGAGGGCGTAGGGGCCCCCTTCTAATTCGAAGAGAAATCCCCACAGATATACCCATGAAAATTAAAGGTCAACTCTTAAGTACCCCACCCCCAGGGCTTCGTACGCCATTGTTTTCAGCTTGGGCCAGCTGAAACTTAGCTGAAAACATGATGCACCAAACGAAATGAAACATATCCGATTTCCATCAATCTTTAGCTTACATTTGTTTCAAGTAGCTGGTTATTGACCAGAGATGGCGAACGTTTTGGAAGATCGGACTCTCGAGGATGGGAGCGTGGATTACAGCGAGGGAAATTCTCCGCCGATAAATCTCCTGAAAGTACGTAGCAAGGAATTTAGTCTGATTACTTTCCTTTTACATGATATTGGATTAGCGGTTGTGTATATTCAGTTTAGCCTGTCTGTTCCATTTAAGCGAGGAGTTATCAAAGTGCAGTGCCTGGAATTCTCCAACCAGTTCATGTTCTTTATCCTTGAATCTCCTTGCATCGGAACTTTGGTAAGAAACTTGGTGCAAGAAATTCTCGTCTTTTGGACTCGTTTATAGTGTTGTTTGTAGGTTGAAGCTGCCCCGGATGACCCAGTAGAACTGGATTTTCCGACAACTACGTACCACACCCAAACTGCTTTTGGTAAAGATGAGGTATTAAATTTCGTAGTCATCGTGGTCACTTCCGCTCCAACGTTTTGGGCATATTTCAGATGTTATACCAGCTCCTGGCTCGACGAATTGTTGAGGTGACGCGAAAACGAGTCCTCATTGCTGTTTCGGTTCAAGATTTGTCAATGGACGATATACGTTTGATTGAGTCGAAAATTGCGGAACAAATGAGAACCCTGATGAACGGTCAAAGTCGTGGCCAGCATTATGGAACAGCAACCGCGATGTCCGAGCCGGAAATAAATCAAGGAATGGAGGATCTTCATTTACAGTGAGATTCTTTCAAATTTTGTGAAATTTTCGTTCAGCACACGAAAAAACAGCTGAAGAATTTGGCGGAAATGAGACATTTGTGATTTGTTCGAGCTTTATTCAGAGCCTGGCTTTTATTGAACTTTTCAACAAGACGATCTCTATACGATTTCATACACTTTGTTAACCGTAACAAGAATTCAAGGCAAGCTTTGGTCAAGCGTTTTGATCAGTTTCGTTAAGGTGAGAATATTCAGTAGTTTCTTCGGTATCAGTGTTATTTTTTCGCCCCATCTCCGGCGATTGCTTGACCGGGGGTTTGACAGCAATGAACTTGTATCGAATCATTGCTTTTCTGAATTTCATCATCGCCGCCGTGCTGGATGGTTTTTCCTCACGTTGTACCAGGAGGGTGACATTGCCCTGATCAGTTTCCATCACCATTGTGTCATCCGGCGGAGCTATTATGATATCAATGTTGTGGTCGGAGAAAGAAAGGGATTTGTTAATGCGATCGTTCTTTCCTCCTGGAAGAAACGTTTTCAGCCGATCGGAAACTCCATTCCTCTCCTTGTCAGCTGTGCGGTATTTTTCAACAATGCTGTCACTATCCACGAAATATTCCGGAAGTGACCGGAAGACTTCTTCGCTGAGTTTAATACATGGCACGACGGGGAGATGCGTGATTCGATCGAGGCGCCTAATCTCGGAGTCGATCTTGGTGAGATCCGATTGATATGCACGATTCAGTAGTTCGGCTGTTATGAAGCGCTCCCGTGGATCTTCAATGTTCAACCTCCTGGTGTTATTTTGTTCCGTCAGACCACTTCCGGACAGAATCGGATCTTCGCCCGTCTTCTTTGTCACGGTGAGAATCTTAAATTCAAAGCCGGGTTATCTGCGTGGCTGTTCGTCTAACTTAACGCTTGATTTACTTTTGGAATGAACAGGAAACAAAGAGTTCCGGTGGTTGTAGAAAAGGCCAGTGCTGAGATTAGAATATAGTGAAGGTTATGGTGGTCGAAAATGATTTGAGTCAAGGCGAAGGCAATCACTGAGCAAATCACGACATTGTAGATACTTAGTCCAACCGCTTGAGAATCGTTGAGAGCCGGTATCTAAAAGAGTTCCAGTCAGATTGAAATAATACAAATAAGTTAGATGGGCGTTTACCTTAACGTGCCTCGTTTCGAAAGTTAGAAAAATACCGGCTAACAGCATTACTCCTTTGTAAATGTACAAAACTGGCAGCCATAACACACCCATCAGGTCGCTGCTACAAACTTCAACCTGGGAACCCAAGGAGCATTTGAGATGTTGAGCGTACTTGTTTGCGTTTTTGATAATACCTGGCGTTTCAGGACAATATCCGGTTCTGGATGAAGTTCCGGAAGGGCCCTTAGGTCAACCCTAATTGGATCGGAGAGAAACCATATGGTCAGAAAAAGGCAGTCGACCCCGAAAAGGCTGCAAACACCGCAGAGAAGCTGATTGTCCTGCAGTAGCTATCGAACGATAAATGGAGTTCATAAGAAAGTTTGAAAATGATTTGACAGATGCTTTACCCTGCTTTTTATCACACCTCTCGATGCTCTCCTGAAAATCTGATGGACGCGAAAAGTTTTCAGGAACAACGATCCGAAGGCAACTGAGAATCCAGTAGAGATCAGGAATATTCGCATCTAAGAGTTTAACGAAAATCAACATGCCGGTGGGCTCTGAGATTATAATGCTGAGTATAACCTGGCAAATCGGCTTCATGGCGCTGGTGTCGTTCGTCAGGCCATAGTCCAGGCCCAGTGTTATAATAGCGGCGTACACTAAACAACAGCCAAGGGCTGTGGTGTTGTTTAATTTGGGGGATGATAGTTTCATGAACCTCAAGAAACAATAAATAAATTTTCAGACTGAATTTACGCAACGCTGTTATGTGGTTCTTACTTTTCAGAACGGTAATAAAAGTTGAAGTACAAGAGCGAACACGCCACCATGATTCCGAGGAGCGACAGTATTGCCATTCCGTAGAATACCTGCGGATCCACTCCTTCGATAATAAGAATCTCCTGCCAATGGTCAGCCGGAATACGATGACCTTAATCGATTTGATTGTTTATGAATTGTCATTTAGATGCTGGTTTTCTTACCGCTCCATGATATCGGGGTGCAAGAGCTGCAGTTGAAATGCAGATGTTCCTGTTCCGGATAGAACATCGCGATGGTCCTGTATTCTTTTTGTCGGAACTGCCGGAATACGGAGACGCCCATCCGGTCGGCGCCGTTGAAGCGGATGCGGCCGGATATTCCATCGAATTCCAAATGTGAGATAACTTCCGCGTAGGTTTTCATAATATCTTTACGGTCGTATGTGAAAATTTCTGGAGATTTATTTTCCTTTTTCAGGATTGGGACGGCTTTCTGAATTGTTTTGGCAATGGTCCATACGGCGTCAAAGGCAAGAACTTGCGGGGTGTACGCGACGCCTCCTTGCAGGCGCATGAACTCGTCATAGGTCTGAATAACGAACAATTTTGAACTGAAATGATCGCTTCTTATTGCGTAATGAAAAACATGATTTTTTTGTTCCAGAGTTCAACCAAAAAAGCCATCGACTTACAATGCCGGCATCACCGGTTTTGTTGTCAATCAAAACATCGCTTGTTGTGACGGTAATATGTCCTTCAATTGCAGCTTCAACCTGGTCGTTGGTGCAGGATGTTTCATTGTCCCTGTCCATCCACCACTGATTTGGAAAGGTCCCCGGGATCAACCAGACGTACCGACTTCCGTATATGCCGAGCTGAAAAAATGAGTTTACAACGTTGGCCGTCGATATCGAAATAAAAGCTTGCTCGACTTACATGGTAAGCCTCGCAGAAAACTTTCCGCGCAAATTCCATGGAAAATGCGGCGATTATGATTCTGACATCTTTTTCCTAAAGCATGACCTTTTAGTAAGATATTCTACATAAGCGATATGTTTTTACTTTAAAGAGTAGAAGCTGAGATTGAATCTTTGATTCGCCGATGCTACCGGTAGCGACAAAGGTCAGGTTTTGCGATGCCAGAGATTTTACTAGTTCGTTAGTAGCCAGGGCGTAGGCTTCCAGGTTCTCGTTGATTGTGGCGACGTAATGCCAGTCGAAATAGCGGAGAAATGCTCTTCTGGCAGCGTTGTGTGATTGGTCCGGGGTGACTGTGCGGAAAAAGTTAGGGAAGTGTTTTCGGTCACTCAGTGCTGGTGATGTGGAACCGGCGGATATCTGGAATAAAATTTTTACAGATCAATTTGTTTTGCTGAATATTCCTCTACCTGCAACATTGACCAATATGGTGTAGTTCTGGCGAGCTCTATTGCAACTTCATCGTGAGAAGGTCCCTGTAGGCTCAGGAAATTAGGCATGACTGTTTCAGCTTTTTTCAGAATTTGCTCACCAGCAGGAACTGTATTGTTGGTCCGCGAGAAATCGCCTGTAAATAGGCGTAGATTGCATGTCCAGCACTGCACTGCAAAAAATACAATATACTAAACAGAAGATAGAGTGCATAACTCAGTTCAAATCTTGAAATGTCTTGTCATTGATAATGGTCGGATCGAAGCAGGATGATATCATAATCTCAGTCTAGTTACAATTTTCAGTGGCTCTTGTATCAATATTTAAGCTTATCGTGTTCTGTTTATTTTTTATTTCCAGATATAAACTAGATGAAAAATAAAGGTTAGATTCTATTCTTAAATTGAGTTCCCAATGTAAAATAATTACGGATAGGAAATGGCGTGATTTTAAAAAAATGGAGGAGACGCGAACGATTCAAAATGTGGGAACGTGAGCGTCTCGCTCAGCTAATTTGGTTTTATATGTTCTCAAGTTTTTTATTGCGAAAAGTGGAGTAATCCTATCTGCAATACACTCGTACTCTTTCATATCATATCATAGGACAGAAATAGGAGTTTGCTTACTCGAGTATTCAGTGAGCCGTTTTCGGTGTGTTGAACCCTGCTTCATCAATTATTTATGGCGTAAAATATGAAAATTGTTCGATTTTTGTTGAAAGCAATTAAGTAGGCTGGAAAGCGGTCTTCCTGCTCAACTAACCAAAGTGAATTTCTCTCGGCTCTCTGATTGCACGATCGATGGAAAAAATTTTTGGATGGCTTATATCGCTCTTGCACAAATGCGTTTTTCAATAATCCCGGTCCTGAATTTCTGTGCGTTCTTCATTTAACATTCTTCCTAGTGGAAAAACAGCTTGTTCAAACAGTCGTCTTTTTGCATATTCATATGCTAGATAAACGTTGCACTTGTTGTGATCGCCGGATGAAGATCCAGCTGACTCAGGCGAATTTTCGAATCAATTTTCTGAAGTCACAATTCACTACAAAAATTATTCATGAATGAATGTCAAACTATTGGATAAGCATAACAAGAATTCTTGCATTTTTTAAAAAAATTCGGCAGACTAGGCCTTCAGTTTCATCATTCGCGTTTTATTCATTTCAGACTGATTCGATTACCCTCATTTGATAATCCGCCTCAAATCTTGCTTACAACGAATCAATATTTTATTTTTCATGTTGTACATGAAGTACACACAAAAAGGATTCGGAAATAAGGATGCATCTAGAAGTGTATTAACACCACATAAAAGTGCGATAAAGTAGGCTGGCTGCCATAAATCTGACGGGTTGCGTAATCGCATTTCCACGGTTTGCAAACTTCGGACATGAAATGGAACATTAACCCTCAATCACGATTTTGTAACGTGTTTTTTGCCAATTTGGTGCAAATGGTCATCTTTGTTAGTACTGGGGCATGGTTGAGAATCGCTACCGTTTGCTAGGTGCAAAGATTCTTCATACAACTCTGATCAGAATATGGTAGCCGAAATGAATACTTAGATACTTTACATATAATGTATACTTATTACTTAGCCGTTAAAGATTTTACTCTGCAAGGATGTGGGAGTATTTCCTTCTGGTTTACTAACAATACTGTACCGTTGGTAATGAAGCACAGTGTCGACATCGTATTTTTCACCCTTTGTTTATACCTCGATTCGTTTTCGAATTACTGGATGTTTGAGCATTTTATGAAATTAATAACAGCAACAAATGTGCTGTTATTTTGAACACTGTTGAGTGATTGAGCAGCAACCTGGAGATTGATGAACAGCATTTAGTTTACAAACAAACAAACTAACAAGACGTGTCTGTCATTAGTGTCAAGTGACCTTTCATTCCGATCGCATTGACGCCGCGGGTCGCAGCAGTTCTATGTGGTTACACCTGTTCACTATTTGGTGTTATACATGTCCTAAATCGAATTACCTAGTGTTACTCGCGCTTTTGTGGACAGCTCTCAAACTATAATTGTAGATCATATGGCTGCAAAGAAAATCGGTTTTCACTACTTCGAGAGTGTGTTTCATTGTGACATCTTCTTCGTAATCGATCGCTTGTCTAAATACAAAAAGGCGTAATTGATTTGCACGAGCATTGTGGGGAAACTGTCTTGTGAGCGCTTCTTCACGGGATTGCACGCGTTTAATCGTACTTGAAATTTTCGCTTTCACCCCATCACATGGCCTGTAAATAAGTTCAAGGGACGTTCGTTATATTTCTTGATTAGTCATACATATTGTTGTCACCTGCTGTATTTGACCTTCTGATCGTCAAACTTCTTGTTCTCAAGTGCAGATTCCACAGGAGAATGTTCTACTTACACTCTGAATCTATCCACAAAATTTGTTTGTTCAAATATTGATTGATTGAAAACAAATAGTTGGCATTGATTAAAAAAACCGTATTTATTCAAAAAGTTGGTGGATCGAGGATCAGGTGTGCACGCGTGCTTGGTATTCATTTCAAAGAAGTTATCTGGACTTGTGGCAAATTAGTTGCTATTTAGATCATAATTTATGAGCCTTTTCCACTTCAGAATTTCACTACGTGGTCAAATTTTTAAGAATTGTCCGCAATAAAACGGAAAAGCGTTGATTAATGTGATTTGGCCCGTGTCCCGCAGAGACTCTCAAAGGGAATCAATTACCGGTTCATGGTACTCTGGGCTGCTTTTCGTCTTACTCACCATCGTATCATTGGAGAAAAGTTGCAGACGATATCCCGGGATAATGTTTCGCTCATTGACCATCTTCACTGCCAGCTCCGCGGAATATAATTCGAGGCGACCATTTTCGGCGAGATCACAATTTGATAGTTCAAATAGTCCCAGAATATTTACAGTAACCCGATTCTCAGATGCAGGCAATGATTTTTTGGGCATTAATAGATTTTTTCTTGTGGTTTTCGAACACAGAATGCAGTGAATAATCGTCAGCTGGATTCCGGCGAAAAGTACACTTCTTTGTATTCCCGAGACCGTCATCGTTTTTTCACAAAAAAGCGTGGCAATCTCATCATTTTTGGTCCCTTCAGTAGGAAATACCCAGTGTTTGTGCTAAAAATGAAAAGCTTTTCATAACAGAGAATTACTTCGTGTGGACAAACCGACCATATTTAACCTGAAAATAATGAATCATTTTCACAGTAAACTTACACCGTAACCAGAAAACCGCTCGGAATGTATCATTACGTACATTACAAATTGTTTCGCGGAGAAATTTAATTCAAGAGTTCTTCAAGAAATCAAAGTCACGAAAAAATCAGAAAATTGATCTACAGGGGGTCCGGCGGCAAACTTTGTACTATTCGAACAGAAAAGATTATTTACAAATTACTGAAGCACAGCATCCC
>JAQIWT010000525.1:0-18650 GCA_034696485.1 Isohypsibius dastychi
GCGGCCATTTCACAACTTTCGCCTTCAATACAACCCCATTCCTGCATTTGGCAATGCAACCCTCAACGGTATATCTGAGCGTTCCTTCAACGCCGTCGACCACGAAATTTTCAAGCTGAACTGAATACATTTCGAACTGTTTGGAAAAAGAAGCAAATGAGATCAGCAAGCTTGCGTTGACACTCTTTTATAACATGGCAAATGCAGATTGTCTTATCAAACTAGGACTTTTTCATGTCAGTTAAGCATTCATGAAATGGACTTTGAGATTCCTTAACGGAAATATTGATAAAGTTGTTTGTGCATTCATTGTGGTAGACCTTGCACTAGAGAAAATTTCTTTGCAAAACTCAATTTTTATGCAGGGCCAGGTCACTTGCTCACGGAAGGACGGACTAGCAACTGGGAATTCAATCTCAAGCTCTCCGACTCCATGAAGGCCTTTCTAGAACCTACCCGCGGTGTGCCATGCAGTCTTTCCGCGTTTTTTTCAGGTACGGTAAAAATCGAAGAACGTTGGTAAGAATACAGATGTCATATCTAAGAAGAACCACTAAAACAAAAGGATAAAGATTTTGGCAGGAGAAGATCTAAGGCTTACCGACGATCTGGTGGAGGAATCCTTCACATTGACGTCGTTTGAACAACGTGATCTGGATGTTTCTTGCCGATTATCCATGTGACTGAAATGTAGCCGGCAAAAGTTTATCCGACTACGAGACCATTATAAATATCTCTGGCAGCGTCCTAAACTGCCGCCAAAGGTGCTTGATGCGTTTGAAGCTCCACCAACTCTTCATCCATAGTTCTTTTAAACAGAAAAATTGCTGAATGATTAGAACATAACTCCATTTACACATCGAACATCATGAACTGAGACCAAATTCATGCAAATTCTGTGACCAAACTACAGCCAAGTTCAATAATAACTGCGGTTTTCTGACGTCATTCTCGTAAGGTTAACATTGCTGTGACGTCAAAATACCACAGGACTTATTGAACCTAGCTGTAAACTAACATCATATTGAGCAAAACAGGACGAAGGATCTGGCTGACCAGGAACAGCACCACTTCGACCTGAGTTGCCCGGCATCCAATGACTGGCAGCTCCAAAAGCTCTCTTGGGAGGCATCGCCAATTTGGAAGCTGCAAGAGAAAATCGATGGGAATTACATTTCCTAAAATAACAGAAGGTTGATCTTCAACATCGCGAAAACAGTCCTCCTACTCAGTCTCTGACGTCATGGATACCACTATGATTTCTGACTCTTCTTACTGTAAGGTTGCAGAATCAGACTGGAAAAACACGTGATGAAAACCGGAAAGCGAAAGTAGGACCATTTACGCTCCAGAGAATATCTTCCCAAAAAAACATCGCGATGATGTGGTTTATTTCACTTCTTTGGTGATCACTTCACTGAATTTCTGTTTTTCCCCTCGTGGGCTTTCTGCCTCATCTGACCTCGTTTAAGATGAGTACTAGCGTTTCACGATGTGACCCAACAGTATGAGAACACTGCGTGGACCACCCCCTATCCCATAGCCCCAAACTCACGAAAATTTAGATCTACACTGCTAATTGATTGTGATAAACATTTTGGTGGATTGTCTAGTGGAGAATGTTTCAGTAAGTTTCACGCCATATCATGCTCGTACTGCCGCGCCACGGAATTCCATGGTATGCTTATATTCAAAACAATTTCACATCATTTCCAAAACAGAAATATGAGTTAAAATCATTGTTACTGGCGTTCTGGCGAAATGCGAAAATACAACAGTTATTCTTCTATCCGCGAAAACTCAAAGGATAAAACTGTATATGACCACAATAATCAAAATGCTTCAGTCTTCCAACGGCCGTTTTCGACTACTTCGCGGGACGAGATTGAACGAAGAAGCCAGAAGCCGGACTGGGAAAAACTTCCCATCCTCACCCAGTCTGATGGTCGTTTCATGAGGTTCTGTCCATAAGTCCCCGATGTGATCATAAACTCGCGTTGCATAATTGCTCCCTTGCTTCGGTTTAAACACGCAAACAATCTTGTCCTTCACGTTCATGACCTCCCGAATCTCTTCAGCGCAGTCGGCTAAAACAGACACTCATTTGATTCCATTCTGGTTCCCAATGTGTTTAACATATTATATAAAGCGCAAAAGGATGTTTTTTTGCACGGGAGTTTGAAAACCCCTGATTCAGTAACTTTTGTTTATTTCATTTTGCTGAATTCAGTTAACCTCACCGCTGATGCGACATTCCAAAGTGGAAGCATCGAAAATCCACAGTCTGGTCTCACCACTCCCTGAAAATAAAGCTGTCAGGTTGATAACTGGGGGAATTTGCTTCTACCTTTGATATATATCATTCCATCGGGTCCAACGCAACAACGTTCTGGGCGTTTCTCGAAGGGCGGTGTGACGAGAGAACCAGCCGACCAAGTTTTATTTCTAGGGTCATATGTAATATGACGATTGAACACGGTAAATATATGAATCTTTCCGGCAAATCCGATTAGCGCAAGATCCCGAAGGCTGAGATCGCAGGGTGTCACAGGAAGTTCACGTACATTACAGGAACTGAAGTTTGAGCAATCGACTTCAAGGAAATCGTACACACGGTACTTTGAACATGACAGCAGATAGACGAATCCCCCAAAATATGCCGCTGCCCCTACAAAGCAGATCAAGGCTTTGATGTAGCAGATCAGATCATTTCTAGTCTGAATGATGACAGGAAACTTACATTCAATTCTATGCGAATGGTATGGAGAAATGTCAGCAAGCTTTAGAGCCCCGTTATCAAGAACTGGATCGAATGTAAATATCGAATTATCACGAGACATGAAAATGACGTCCCTCGAAGATCCAAGATATTCCACTCGCTTCCGACGGCGAACACTCGTGGGAAATTTGCTGCTCAACGACACTGGTCTTACAGATCGAGCAAATGGGTCGAAACAAACCATCCCGCCATTGTCATTGAACGGCATGAATGCCACCACATCCGTTGTTCCTGAAACAACAGGGTCCTGATCACGATATACCCGCTTCCGACAACAACAGGTACTTACGTGGTCGGGATTCCGATGAATCGTTGATACAGGTAATAAACATGCGAACAAGAGGCGGTGTTGACGGTTCATCTCGGAACTCCACCAGAATGTTTTCCGACAAACGACCACCGCGAATATACTTGACCATAGCTACGAAGTCATCGGACCTTCTCAAAATATCAACAGCAACCCAGCGGCAAATGGTCCGGAAAAGTGTATCTTCCGTGGTAACGAAGAGATTGGGATCAGATATAATCTCCAGCCACTACAAGAATCGAACTGAGATGAACTATCGCACCAGGATACTGGTAAATACCTGTTTTCCAGAAAAGTCCATCAACTGCTCGGAGCATGTCTCGAGGATATACTCAAATTTGCTCCTGACAAATTTCAAAGCTTCTTCGTCCAACCCCACGTAACCGTGGTACTCCTCTGGCGTCATATAGGACCACAAAATGACCGAGCTGTTGTTATTATTCATCTCATCTCTAATCAATGTAGAAAACCGATCGGAAAGACTTTTCATCTCCAGGAAGCTCGCAGCCCCAACGAGGGTCGAAATATCGCTGTGACTCCTCATTTCCAATAATCCAGTCGAACTCAGCTCAAGCAAACTAGAAAAATAAATGTGAAACATAAATAAATGTGAAACATAGTGTGAGTTTCCTCGTACTAAAAATATTCCTCACTTTTTGAAGACGTCGAGCGGAATGTTCTCCAGCTTGAATTCAAGAGTCGACGCTGCTTCATCGTTATTCCAACGTTCCATAAATGCTCGGAAGTATGAGCTTATCTGGAGAAGATAACTTTTGCGACAAACGATGGCATCATCTCCTCCTTCACCCCGAACGACAATCTGATCTTCCAGACTCATCCGCATGTCCTCTCGGACGACTTGCAACAAGTCATCACTGTCCACCTCAAATAACTTCACGAACGCCTTCCCACGCTTCTGGACCACAAGTCTGGCAGGCCAATCCATTTTACAGGCGGAAAAGCAAGTTGTTTGTCAGACTTTCTTGCTCAAAATGGAAATGTGAAATGAAATATTGTCTGCACTGATGGAGTAGACGGAGTTTCAAAGAGAGGTTCGTTCCGCTTCCGCTAGTTAACGTAAATGCTCCCGCTTTCGCTCCGCTTTTCTCATCGAAGCGGGAACAAAGCGGGAAATTTCTCGCCAGTGATGAGCGGTGGAAATTCGCCACTAAGTTCCATTTTTTCATCTCAAAGTTGTTCGAACTTGCTCATTCACGCCAAGCGGGTTCGGCCGCAGGACAACAAAAACTCAAAAGAACAGATGACTTCACGAATCAATGGAGTGAACCGAGCCGAAACGTTCGGCTTCAGAAGAGAGCTTTCGCTGCATCAACGACGGTAGTAAAGTGAATGTGACGGAACGGAGACGGAGATCATTGCAATGTCATTGCAGTGTCGCTGCCACGTACCAGATCCTGGACCGCGCCCGGTCCAGAGAAGTCGAATAGACCCCGATTCTGGTACTGCCTTGATTCGCCGAAACGACGATTTGCCGAAAAGACATTTTGCCGATTTTTTTAGCCGAATGGACTTTTTGCCGAATGATTTTTTGCCGACATGATATTTTGCCGAATAGGACATTTCGTCGAAAGGACATTTCGCCTCATAATATACTTTGCCGAAGGGCCATTCTACCGAAACGGTTTTTTTTGGTTCGAAAAGCTTCGAATGATACTGTACACTTTTTATATCGTTCAGACGTCTGAGCCAAGGGACAAGGGAGAATCGAAATTAAAAACAAGAAAACAACTAAAATAAAAGTTTCAGAATTCGAACAAGGGAGATTCGAAAATTAAAAAAATGAAGCAACTAGAATAAAAGTTTCACGATTTAAACAACATCAAATGTGAAGTTCAAGACGAAGTGCGATACTAGTCAGAAACTGAATCGTTTCCCCCTCCGCATAATCGGCTACAATTCTCTTCAATCTTTCATTAAGTTGAATGTATTTCTTCGGTTTTGGAGCCAGTGCATCCCCAGCGAGAAGTTTGACCACACGAAGCTCCTGGAAATTTTGCTCCTTCAACAATTTACGGTAGAACACGTAAATGACTGGATGCTGGACCTTAAACGTTTTCGCCATCTGGTTATGCCATCCTTCCTGGTTGTTATTGGTTCTCATGATGTCGTCCAAAACCCGATCGTAGACGCTCCATAGCTTGATAGGGAAAAGTGGTGAAACTCGAAGAGGACCAATGGCGCGCTGGATATAAGTCAACTTGAAATATTCAGCTAGTCCGTTCGATGCACCCTCTCCGATTGTCCAGTCTGGAATTTGTTGAAGATCTTCGTATGCTTTAAGAACTTGGGTTGGCGGAAGGAAAGCTAATGCGAGGAGCATTTTGCAGTGTTTATTGAAGAGTTGATCTTGACCATAGCGCTGCTTATATCCTCTCTGCACCACTTGACGAAAAATTGATTGGCCAAAATGAAACAAGCATCCTACATAGAATACAAAATCAATAGTAGCATTTAAGGTCGAAACGTTGAGGGTTTCATCATAATTAATTACCTTGCATTACTGTTACGTCGAAAATCAATTTGAACGAAGCTATTGCCGCTTGCTCAAAATCGGTTATCATGATCTTCGGACCGATGGTTTCTTGAAAGCCGCCGACCTCCAGAATTTCATCACGAACAATTGCAAATAATTTCCGGTAACTTTCTGCAGTCTTATTTGGCAGTAGTGCGTAAACAAGTGGAATGGTTGCACCTCGAACTATTCCATGGATTGTATACAACTGAGTGAAAAGCTGGGGCGCGACCTTGAAAGTCCCATCTCCTAGCCAAGTTTCTGATCTTCCGAGATACCCGAGATGTGCCTGAAACAATTATGCTTCAGGTGAACGCGACAAATAATTCAGTAGTTACTCGCAATATAAAAGAAAAATCTGGATTCAAACTCATTCTGTCAAAACATACCTTTGTTGCAAAAACAAGAATTCTGGTGGGGTCCTCTGCGCCGGTGTCACGAATGAGAAACTGTTTTCCCTTTGTCGTCAACTGCATATGGATTCCTGACTCAATTTCACTCAGATGGTTCGGCTGTGGTAGCGGAATCTCGTGCTTTTTCCGTTCTCTTTGGATGACTTTTGCGGTGGCACGAATGTTGGGCAGCAAAACGCCAGCTTCGTCCGAAATTCCGATAGTCACTTCGGTGTACAGTTGGCGTGGATTATCAAAGGTTGTGGTCGCCCGTTTCTTCATCTCCGCTACAGCTGCTTGTGCTTGAACATCTGCACTGCTGGCTGGATGATTATGTTGACCCTTGGTTGAGACGACATCATTGACTTCGAGGAGCCGACCTGGACATGCACGCGATAATTTGCATCGCCAATATTCTGTTTCGTCCTTCCGTTTATCCTGAACATACATATAGTTCTCATAGATGAGGACAGGTTTCCCCCTGTTTGTTACAGAGAACTTGATGTCTGGCATTTTAGCATAAAGACATGAAGTGACACAACAAGAGACAGATACTTTGCTATGTGATGGTCTTATATACTGCGTTGCGAGAACAACACCGTTCACGTTCCTCAGAACGGAACTGGACGGAATCAAACATTCCACGTTCGGAACTGGACAAAGGGTTTTGCTGGGTGAATGGAACTGAACGGAACGGGAAAGTTTTCACGAGAATACAGTAACGTTTCGAGCGGGATGGAATATCCGTTACGTTCCGTTCAGTTCAGCTCGATCTTAACGGTGTTGGTCTCTACTTAGTACTTTTAATTCAATCCGGATTAAAGAATCCTGGTTTGACTGGAGAGATTTGCAACTTTCTGGAAGCATTTGTAAAAGTAATTATCACCCGGATCGCTCTTGCCTCTTAACTTATCACATTCGGCAAAATGTCGTTTCGGCAAAAAAAAAGGAATTTTCGATTCGGCAAAGTGTCCTGTCGGCCAAAATTTAATGTTTTGAGATTCGGCGAAAGGTCTCTTCGGCGAAAACTAGTTTTCATTCGGCAAAGTGTCGCGATTTCAAAAATCAGTTTTCGCCGAAAATTTCGGCGAATGGTCTGCCACGCCCAATTCTGCTTGTATCCAATTTGGCGGTCCACGGACCAGGATTTGGTTCGGTTCGTGGCAACGAGCTCTGTTCGACATTTTGAACGCGCTCACTTCTGGACCGTTTATTGCGTCATAATAGGTTTTGTTTTTGGAGTTTTTGCTTTCAAAAATGAAAAAGCAGATAAAATTTCTGATTATACTGTAATTTAAGAATGTCTGGATCTAAGAAACTGAAGCTCCGGACTTCATCTTTTTTTCTAGCAAGTTGGAAATGGCGCCATTTTGTTTCAGTATTCTCTTCTCTCCTCCATCTCTCTTCTCGGAATCCAGACTTCACTCGCTTCTGTTCGAATTCTGGAATCACGTCCGGATATCACAAAAGTCCAAGTCAACATAGCATACATCAACTGACAGCGTTTCTGAAATTAAGAAAACATTGTCAGCCAACAATGTCGTAATCGTAAACAACAACGTTCGAGTTCTTTCTCAACGGTCTAGTTTTACCTGGAAATAAGACTTCGTGACATCCTGACGTGAATTCTTTCATTCAGACAAAAGCAAGTTTGGTCTGGAATCGGGAATGATGAACGAAGAAGAGGAGAGATCGGGGAAATACAACTCCGAAATTTCAGATCGTGGAAATGCAGCTCTGAAATTTTTACCAAGTTCAGTTCCCCACCCCCGATTGGCCATTCAGTCACGCTAAACGCTCCGCTTTCGAAAGCGCTGGCGAAGGGTAAAAGTTTTGTGGCATTGGCTGCTGTTCGACTTCAGCTGCGAACCAGACCGTCCAGACGCCATGAACTTTGAATTTTAGGTCTGGTAGACCTCAATGCCGCGCACCGGAGTCGCTGCCATTTCTCGTTTCGCGCCCTGGCTATTCTAATAATCCGGTCGAAGCAAGCTCACCCAAACTGGAAACATAAACAGCACCAATCCGCAACAAACACGTCAAGTGAACCTTAATCGATCTTGATTTCAGGAGCCAGGGACGCTTTATTGTTTTTCCCGTTCCACAAAAGATCATCTAGCGCAAGACCGGGATCGGGATCGCAGAACGGGATCGCAAAACCAACCACGATGCCAGTCAAACGGATGACCTCGACTTTATGTTCATATCAAGTTCAAGAATCGACAATCGAAAATCAATCATGGGGCCCAATGAAGAAGCGATGTGGTCGAGCAGTTCCAGCTAGGGAATCAGCCTCAGTGCAGTTCAATGGTAAGATGTGAGTCATCCGCTTATGTAATCCAAGCGATTAGAAACGTCGGCGGTGTTCCAACATAATCCAGATGGATTACGGAGTTGCAGCTGACTGGAGCAGGTCCACAGAAAGTCATCATGAAAACCAAGAAGCCAAAAGCAAATAGAATCTATATTCCAGTAAGTTATACACGAGGAAGCGACGTAATGTATTGGTTAGTTTCAGTTCTGTATAGATTTTTACCTGAAGACACATCTTGTGATAAAAAACTGAACTCTGTCTGAATGTCCGGGTTGGTGGCATTTTCACGGAACACTGTATTACAGCCTCGATTCTAGCATCTACTATACCTTATTTCAAACACTATGATGCGACGTTAATCAAGCACCGAAGTTTAATTGTCAAAATTTGTCCATTATTTTGTCTATTTATTGCTAGACAAACTACGTACGAAGAATATTTCATCTTTAAACTTCTTTCACAGCTGTGGATTTTTTCAGGTAAAATCCTTGCCGGCGCACCAGATCTTCATCGGCGAAATCATTACCCACGCCCCTTTTGCCGGCATCATACCCAGATTAGCTACAAACTCTAGTCCAATCCGATTATTGTCCGCCAAAATACGATGGGTGGCGTTTCTTAGTTCTTCTTCCAAATTTATATGCTGTCTGAAATCGGTCGAAGGACCATCTGTGCCGATACCTCGGATGTTACGCTCTTTGATCAGAAACTCGGTGGCGTTTGGATGGAAGCCAGGGAAATGAAGAGTTTTGACATCAGAGGGCGTGAGACTATTAAAAATGGCTTCAGGCCGAGGCCACTCTTTACCCCAATTGGAGAATAGGAATACGAAAGCACCGCCAGGGATCTGGTCGTAGTTTGACTCGTATTGGAAAATGTCTTCCAATGAGAGCCGATAATCTGGATTTGAGTTCGTTTTGGAAGTGATGTTGATAACGCACAATAGTCCGGTTAGCCCATCCAAAGGAACCTCAGACGGATCAAAACTGTCAACAAAAACAGGGCTTGTGCGAAATTGTTCGGAGTTTTCGAAACCCAACCAAATCAGCTTAAAATCCAGAAAACGTTCTGCAACGAAATTATAGTATAACTATCGTAGACGCATATTCCTTGCAGAAAAACCACTCTAAGATAACTTTTTCCAAGAACTTTTAGAACAGGGGTTTTAGTATTTTTCACGATCGCCTTACCCGTTTGAGGTTCGTTGATAAGGGGCATCCATATGAGTACCGCCATGTTCTGCCGCGCTGAACCGATTACTCCGGAATATCTTGTTTCCCTCAGATTCATTTTTCAGACTTTGAAGTTGGAAATGATGTTTTGCAAATGACGGCCAATAAACAGTTTGGCTGTCAAATGGATAACTCAGATCAACTAGATTTTTCGTCGATAAAACGAACCGCTCGACTGGAAACGCTGAGCTACTGAAGATCAGCACACAATTCACAAAAATTAAGTGATTTGTTGATGTCGTCATTCTAAAACACCAAACAGACAATCAACAGAAACCAACTAAAAAACAGACAATATTTATCAAATGAAGCTTTGGAGAGAAATCCTGCAATTTTAAACTCAACTGCACGTTGGAGAATTTATCATACGGTAATCAAGATGAACCGCATGATTAAGCCATGCACTGGGAGAGCATGTTTTTGTTTTGGAATATTACCACGTGAAGAGTGGGAAAATTCTCGCGTCTACTTTCACTTATTTACAGAACTCAGCTTCAAAGGTAACATCGGGAGATTTGATGTAACTGGACAACAAAATCCAAGAATACAGTAACAGAAACTGCCACACAGGGAAAGAATTTACGGTATCATCACTGTCATACGATATCGCAGAGTAGAACACAAAGAAAGAAACGGAGATGTTGGGCTCTGGTTGAGCATTGGTATGGTGTCGTGGTCTGAACAAAATCGGTGTGATCGTGGACCAGAGGTTCAGTTACGTGAAAGAAAACACAAAGAAAACACTCCCAAGAAAGGACGGAGAATCGACGTACCAGTTCTTACACTTCCCACTGTCTGTAGCTGACCAAGTACGAGCTCAGTTTTCACTTTCTCAGCTTAACTTCACTGCTTTCTTGACTCGCCTCGGCCTCACTGCTTTTCTGTTGTTCCTTTCACGGCTTCTTGCTGCATTTGAACTCATTCATGAGTTGTGTTCGTAAAGTTCAGCACGATATGCAAAATACACATGGGAGCTACAACTATTGTTAATGTAATGGAGTAATAGCCGAAATCGAAGAAAATGCAAAAAGTCGAACAAAGCGGAACAAATTAACGCATTTCATTTCCCAGTTTCTCGATTTTTTTGTTTCCATGAAAAAACAGACTGACCATCTGGCATAATCCGACACCATACCATGGTACAAAGAAAATGTTTTTGGGTGAAAGGTCAAGTTTAAGAACAGAATTCAAATCAGTGGTGCAAGAAAGCATCTTACTTTTGATTACTGATCACCAGTTGGCAAATTTGGTTTCATTAGCTCTCATTTCAAGAAGTACACACTAACCTTATGTTAATTGAAGTCGCCTAATCGAACCGAGAGGGTTTGCCGGAATAGGGTCCTGCGTTTGGAAGCAGCGTACCAAACCACAGAAACCCCCCAGACAAACCGCCCAAAACATCGAGAAAAATCAAGGTAACAGGGTCGTTTCAGAGTTTCGGATCTAGCCGCGATAAACTTGGCTTCTCCAGCGTCCAGCCGATTGAATCGCTGAGTCTGGAACGCCACGATTAGCCGCTGACGTAGCCGCACCAATACGAAAGCTGTGTGTGCCATAGCGTTTACGATGTGGAACGCCTTTTAAAAACTTCCGCATGTTGTTGTGGAAGGAGAGACGGCTGAGATATTTTCCCGAAGCGAAAGTGAGGAGCGGCTTCGGTGAAAGCTCTGGGAACGCGTATGGTATATGAGACGAGAATTTGATGAAAGCTTGCACTGGACAGATGGAATTGTGAGTTGCCGGGATGCGAAGAGTTCTTCCATCTCCGAACTGGTCAGTCTTCGATCGGCGAATGGTGACCGAGATTGAAGACAAATCATGAGCCACAGTAAAATCACGAAAACGAAGAGCAGAATTACGATTGTACGAGCGGGGACTTCGTGAAGTGAATTCTCCAACTCTCAAGAAAACAGAGAAAGCAAAAACAAAAGAAAACCAAATCATACGCTGATCGTGAGGAAGAAGCTGAGAAGCGGCTATGTTTGACTTCATGAGACGCAAAATGGCAGGTGTGATTGGTAGACGGCGATCGGGTGACTTTGGTGCGAGTCGGCGGAATCCTTGCAGTGCCCGTGCGACTAGCGGGCTTTGAGTAGGTGACAAGAAGCCGTTCTCGACATGTAGATTAGAGATACCGGCTACATAGACGTTGACTGTGGAAATTGCTATCGTAGCTTCGAACAAGGATGCGATGAAATTGACGACAGTTGGAGGCGAGGCGGGAGGAAGTCACATTGATGTCGGTTACAGTACGTTTGAAAACGTTTCACACCAGCACTGTAGGTCTTGCGAGTTGTAGGGGAGATGTGAGCTGCGAGAAGTGCTTTTCCAGCTGTAGTCAGTGCAGGAGGGATACGCACTCTTTCAAAACTGTGTAGACAGAGTCCGGAACGTTGACCGGCGACGGAGCGGCGCTGGGATCCAGACGCCGGAGCCGGTCCTGTTGAAAACGAGAAATAGCATCAGCGATGTTGTTCTCACAGCCGCGGATATGTTTAGAGAGATCGCGAAGTTAAACTCAGCCGCTATCGCGGCCATTGCGCGCATGAGATGTAAAACTGCACGGTTGGAGGACCCAAGCTTATACCAAGCTTGAACTGTCCCCATGTTGTCGCAATGAAACAACACACGTTTCGTAGCAAAGGAGTTGGACCATAGCAGACAAGCAACGTAAATTCGAACCATCTCTAAAAACTCAATAGCGACTGTAGGTAGAAGACAAAAATCTGGCCATCTGGCCTGAAACCATGCGCCACAAAAGTAACCAGCAAAGCCGATTGAACCAGCGGCATCCGTAAATAAGTTGAGCACAGAAGGAGTAGACCAATCGACCGAGAGAAAAGATGTAGTCCCGTTCCATTTCGGAAGGAAGTGCTGCCACCAAGCGAGATCCAAAAAGGAATCAGAGTTGAAAGAAAAAGCCCTCAGAAGTGAGACCGATTCACGGCTCTTATATAGTAGCAACTAAAACGGTAAAATCCCAACTATACACTAGATACAGACGGCGCTGGTGCGCCACATGAAACGTTACAGACTTCATCCGGCTCCCAATTAACTCCAATTGACTACCGTCAATTAACATTTTAACACACCATACAGTATTTCCGGTCAGAGCAGCTACTGGTCCGCCACCAGGCCAGGAGCCGGCTTCCGGGCAGCCACTTCTCGCACAAATTTGCTGACCGTCCACAGTGGTGGACGGTCAGATCAAATGACATGGAATTCTTGACCGCATATTCTTGGTCCGAGTTCTTTAATCAAAGGGCTCAGCATATTCAATCCAAGAAGATTCACATGCTGAAAAGCAAATGGTGATGCACATTGCAGCTTTATTATCAAGTTCTGATCTTGAAAACTTCGATGAAGAACACCAAAAAATCAAAATGCGTCGAGTTTGAGCCAGTTCAGCCAAAGCGAAATCTCAAGTCATTCGAAGAATCGAACTGAAATCAACACCTGGCCGGTCGGTGTTGATTGCTAACATCGAAATCGGCCAGACACCATTTCCGAGCCGTTATCCGAGCCGTAATGAACGTCACCAGCATCCCATTCCAGTCCAGATGATTATGAATATCTAGCTGCAATGGTAGTTCCATGGAAATTCTTCGAGAAAACCAAGAAAAAACGAGCAAGCGAAATTTCGGTTATAAAAATTTCGTCCTGTGCGAGGCAGGTTGATCATGTGCTCAGTTTTCACTTTTCTGTTATTGATTTCATCTGACCGCTCCACATGGTTACTCAACATAATTTCACATCATGTACAAGAGACACAGGTATATGAGTTACGATCAATACCAATTTCATCAAGTTTAAAATGCAAAACAAAAGATTTATGATTCCATAACATTCAAGGAAAATTGCTGGATGGAACTCAAGATCGCTATGATACTTTAGTCTTCTAACGGCCGCTTTGCACTCTTTCGAGGGAGATTGAATAAGGAAGCCGGAAGCCGAACTGTTAGAAAATTTCCTTTATCATACGCGCTGATGATGGTTTCATGGCTATCTGTCCATAATCCGCTGACGTGATCATAAATCCGCATTGCAAGCTTATTTTTCTTCATCGACGCGACCGCGCAAACGATCTTATTCTCCACATTCAAGACTTTTCGAAGCGTTCCAGTGCAGATGACTGAAAACGACATATTGGATATCATTCTGAACTGAATTACGAAGTATCATTCAATCACGCACGACAAATTCTGACTGCTGGTTTGGAAGTTCGACGAATTCAGATTTCATGTTTTCATATTACGAGATTGAATAAACTGTATGCATCACATAATCAGCTAATTTCAGAGACTAGTCTTACCGCTGATGTGAAATTCCGAAGTAGCTGGATTAAAGATCCACAGCTTCGTCTCGCCACTCGCTGCATAGGAAGATGATTTGCTTGATAACCGATGGTAATTTTTGCCTACCTTGGATATATATCATTCCATCTGGTCCGATGCAACAACTCTCTGGGAATTTCACAAAGGGCGGTGTGACAGGTGTGCCAGGGGACCAAGCCTTATTGCGAACGTCGTACGTAAAACGATCGTTCATGGTGAATACATGGACCTTTCCGGCAAGTCCAATCACCGCAAAGCTCCCGGAACTGCGGACGTGCGCTGGTACGACGAACTCGTCGAACGGATTGCCCATAGTTCGGCTGGGACTGAAGTCGGAACAATTGAGTTGGTAGAATGCAATTCTATCAGATCTGGTACGTTGGGCCAAATAAATGAACCCATCAAGATATGCGGATGCAGGAGGTAGTCGACCTAGACCAGATTTGATTATTTTTGATTAAAACGATGACAGACTTACCTTTGTGAGAGAATCCTGGACGGAAGAGTTCAAAATGATAAAACATTGGCATGCGTGCAAGTTTTGAATTCCGTTTGTCAAGAACTGGATCAATTGCATCCAAGAACTCATCTTGGAACTCATCTCCAAACATGTAAACGACATTCTTCAGCGGATCGAGACAGCAAAGTTCCCCGAATTTGGTGGTAAGAGACGCTGATCCTGCGGATCGACCTAATGGATCGAAACACAGCATCCCACCTTTCCCACTGTACGGTGAGAATGCGACCACCTCCATTGTTCCTGAAACAACAACGTTCTGATCAAAAATTTAGAAGTTATAACAGCCACAAGTACATACGGGGCTGGAAGTCCAACGATTCGCTGATTGTTGAGCCGGCAAAAGTGCGAACAGCAGGAAGTGTTGTTGGTTCATTTCGAAATTCAGCCAGCAGATTCTCCGACAGACAGCCACCGCGAATAAACTTGGACATGGCAATGAAGTCATCTGACCGATCCGGAGGATCGATAGTGACCCAGTGGCAAAGCGTTCGGAAGAGTACATCTTCCGAAACAACAAAGAGAGCGGGGTCGCAGAGGATATCCATCAACTACGAAACTGAAATGAGGAAAAGCTATTCAACCATGGGTTCCGCTGACTACCTGTTTTCCCGACAAATCCATCAGCTTCTCGGGGCATGTTGCGAGAATGTACTCAAATTTGCTCTTGATGACTCTGAATGCTTCCTCGTTCAAACCAACATAACCATGGTACTCCTCTGATGTCATATAGCACCATATAATGACCGAACTGTTGAATGTCTTGATCTCCGTCCGGAGTAACGTAGAAAACCGATCAGAGAGGTCTGCCATCTCCAGGAAGTTCGCTGCACCAACGAGTGTCGAAAGGTCACTGTGGCCATCCATTTCCAGTAATCCAGTCGTAGCAAGCTCAAGCAAACTAAAACCATCGCCTGGAAAAGAGCTCTCAAACTCAATATCAAAGGAAGAGTCTTACTTTTTGAAGACGTCAAGTTCTATATTCTCGAGCTTGATTTCGGGAACTGAGTCTGCTGCTTTGTCTTTATTCCAGCGTTCGACGAAAGATCCGAAGTATTTGCTGATCCGGAGGAGATGGCTTTTGCAACAGACGATGGAATCTCCATCTTCTCCTTCACCACGAACGACAATCTGATCTTTCAGACTCATCTTCAGGTGTTCTTGAAGTATTTTTAGCGAGTCATGAGCGCGAAGCTCAAACAATTCGATATACTTCTTCCCATTCCTCTCGGTCACAAACCTTGTAGGCCAATCCATTTGTGGAACAATGAAGGAAGATATGACAGCAGGCGAAAAACCAGAATTCTCTTGAACGAGGGAAGATATCTTGTTGTAAATGAGAGAAAGCAGGATGGACTGCTTTCTGCCTAGCCTAGCCTGATTGAGCACAGAAATTCCAACAATTGATCATTCTATCTCCTTTCGCCCCATGCGTTACCTCCGAAGTCATTCAAGCGGTACCCGCTCACACAACCAGCTTCGCTTAAACAACTACTTCTTTCGGTCAACGGTTCTTTCTTGGTTGCTTTTACAGATTGTTCATCTGATAAGATCCATTATCGAAACCCAAAATACAACCACAAATTTTCGGCCTCCACGAATACCCGGCCCATCGCCAAAAAGGTTGGTTCACTGCAAGACCGGAAGTCGTCTTCTGATACTTTATGGCAGTTCACAGTGGGAAACTTGTCTCGGAGCAAGAATCAAAGTATCACTCCATCTTCCGTTAGACTAATTGAATGGTTCATGAGCATTACGGTACTTCCGGCCATAAATGGGGAATTTTTACGAACATGAGCATTTGCCAGCAAAATTGTCATGTTTGCAATTGCCACAATAATAACCAAGAACATGCAATCCAACATATATAAAATTAGACTAGGATTTTCTTCCGTCAATAATTTCGCACACTGCCGCCAGATTCTTTCTGCATGAGTTCATAATTTCTGAGCTTCTTTCACGAAGTTCTTGCTTTTCGGTGGCATCCTTCAACCCGGACAAATTTATCTGGCCGTTCCACATTGCACCTGAAAACCAAGAAGTAATCAACGAGAAACCAAACGCCGATCACGCTAAATTCTCGCAAATTCGACCACCGATCGATGACGAACAACCGAAATCGAGAAAAATCAGAAATTTTAATACATCGATTTTTCTTCCTTTCTCACCCATAACAGCCGTCTCCAGACTTTTTGCACCAACTTGAAGATCCGAAATCGCGGTGATGTTGGCTATCTCTGCAAGTCTTTTTATACTCTCCCACATGGAATTGGCGATACTTCCGGTTCTCATTGGAACATCGATGGCTTGTCTCGTCGCTTTTTCCAGAGCGGCTTCCTTGATCTGAATTTCTTCTTTACTCCCAGCCGGAAGTCGGTTAGCTTCCTGCAAATGCGGTCAGATACATCACTGATAACTGATCTGCAAGAACTACGAGCATGAATTAAGTACACACTCACGATTATCGCGTTGAATGCCTGTGTATCCAAATCAACAAGCAAGATCAGCTCATTCATTGCTCAATGAAACTCCGGAATCAGTTTCCGCATTTCATTTTCCAGTTTCTCGAACTTTTTGTTTCCATAAGAAAGCAGGCCAACCATCTGGCATAATCCGGCACCCTATGACAAAGAAAGAATCTTTGGGTAAAAGGTCAACTTTCTAGAACATCCTGCACACAGATGAGTGGATCCCAAACCGAACGATCCAAGTCAACAGATTCATAATAATCGATTGCACAAATTAGGATTCAGCGTTTATACGATTTCAAGTAAGGGCATCTTATATTCTTTTCAACTCACCATACTTCCGATCAAAGCAGCAACTGATCCGCCGCCAGGAGCCGGCTTCCGAGCAGCCACTTCTCGCACGAATTCGCCGACCGTCAAACTCAGCAGCGGATTAGATGTCATGGAATTCTTGACCGCATATTCGATGATCCGAGTTTTGAAATCAAAGGGACTCAGCATGTTCAGTCCCAATCGATTCACAACCTTGAAAATCGAGAAATCTAAACGGTGATGTACTTTGACTATTCGTGTACTTGAAGGATAAAATCTTCAAGCTGACGTTCATTCAAAATTTAGAAGTCGCTTTTGATTCTGTTTTTTGATTCAGTATGAAAAATCTCACCAGTTGGATTTTCTGTTCTTCTTCCAAAACGAACAAATTCTCCTTCCTGATAAAATACTCCGCGGCTTGGAGCATCGGTTTTAACGGCACGAGCCCAACAATCTCCGATCCGACAACCGGAAGTAGTAACTCATTCGCATCCTTAACGGCTTCTTCGTAGACCTCATGCAGAGTCGTCACATCCAAATCCGTCAAATTCGACGAAATCTGGGCAATCTTATTCTCTTGATACCACCATCCGATAGCTTGAACTTGCTTCAGTCTGCCCAATTCTTGGGGTCCACGACCTTGTTCACGAATATTGAGTGCGATGCGGTGAGCTTGCTCTTTTGTGGAAAGGAGATTGATGTTGTATGCGATGAGGAACTTCCGGGCACCGGCGATCGTGGCACCCCACCGGGGTACAAATTTCGGCGGCCCAAAATCAGCCTGCCATTCCGGGCGTTTCAACTAAAAAAAAAAAAAACTCATTCAACAAATCCAAATTTTCATCAGCTCCGATTTCGTAACGGATTTTGTTTTTATGAGAGAACAAAACGAATAAATCTTGAATTCGATATTTTTGATTTTTTATTTTCTGAACATCCTGCACGGTTTTATTTTGAGCGTTTGAAAAAGGGCAAATTCAGCCAAGATTCTTAAGAGCTCGGAATGCAGATTCAGTACTGAATTTGTTCGCTGACTACAGAACAAAAAGTTTGAAAACTCGTTCAACAAACAAACCTTTTCGGCAAGACCTTCGTATTCTCCAGCGCGAATCTGGGGCACTTGTTTCCGATAGTCCCTGTCGGAAGCAAATCCATAGAGATAAACTGAAATATAAAATCAACTATGACTTTTGATAAACATAAAAGAGCGGTGGAAATCACATTTACGAGCGAGAAAGGCCAGGAATCAGCACAGTAAAATTACATGCTGTTGAATTTCGGCAAAAATTAATCGTCAGTGTGCTTTTTACTTAATGACCAGCAATCAAGATTGTTCTGAGCTAACGAATTTTCATTTTAAATTATTCGGTGCTTAATATAGTTTGTACCTGGAATGTTGAGTTCTTCCGACAATTTAGCGGAAAACAATTTAGCGCATTCAACGCAGTCGTCCATCGTGGCA
>JAQIWT010000526.1:0-18644 GCA_034696485.1 Isohypsibius dastychi
TTTCAGTTTTGTTACGGAGCGTGCTCTGAGCACTCTCATATCTCCCAGTTGAGGAAACAGGTGACTCATGCGACTCAAGGAGGAACATTTCCGGTGTACGTTTTTGTGAGTTTGGGCGGATCGTTCTCGATCTCGTGGTTTGACCAACTTGGCCAACTTGCTCTGTGAGAGTTGCCACAGTACCGTAATTTCCAGCTTCCAGACCTAAATGCATGCATTCTGGATGCTTTTTAAGTGGTCACAAAAATCCTGCTTGATTTTTTTCCAACCTCAGACCAGAAATAGCCAGTGGTCAGTTTTTCGTTTTTCGATTAATTTCAGCCTTTATGATAAATTTTTGCCGTTCTAAGTTACCAACGGAATATGCGAATAAAGAACGTGCTGTTAAGTTCAAAATCGTGTGAGATCGACATGTGGCATTCCAGGAGAAACACTTTGGCAGCTTACAGCGGGGATCGCTTCTACAAACCGAGCCGAAACGCTTCCCGGAAAACAAATAAGCACCCATCCATCGGATTTCAATTAACTCTGAAACTCCTGCTAAGTTCGGGCTTTCCAAAGTTTCCAGCTCCTACTAAGTTCACATTTTTGAACGAACGGCGGCGCTCATAGACTACAACATTAGGGGGAACTCCTGCTAAGTTCCGTTGTCAGGAGGTTGCAAGCTGAACTTTCCATGCCTTTTAGCCTATACGCTTAAGAAGTTAACAACTTCACCCCGAAACACAGATATAAAACGCCTGTGTCGCCTTCCTTCGTGCGCTTTCAAATTTCATTCTGTGAATCTGATCTATTTCGTTCACTTCATGCACTTTTCATCTAGTTTCTGTATAGTAAGAAATTTCTAGGGTCCTTACTCGAAGATAAACGCCGTTTTTAACTGGTGTCGCACTGGCTGGTGTTCCAGCTCCTGCTAAGTTTCCTCTTACATTACTACGAGTGCGAAAGGGAGCTTGGCGATCGGATCAGAATCAGCAAACTCGTCAATTCGCTGAAACCGACTCCACCTCGCCCGCCCCGCTACATTTCTGACAGATTCGATGGCTGCGCTGATCAAACGGATCAGCTAAAATCGCGTTTTCGCTGACCCCTTGAAACAGCTGTGTCAGGATCAGCATCCTACGCTGAGTCAATGAAGGGTCTCAAGGGTTCGAAAACCAAAACCACCAGACCCCTGTCGATCGCTCAAACTTAAAACCCGCTCGAATTTCGTTGTTGAATTATTTCCTGTTTCCTGTTTGATTATTTTTGATGCTGGATTTCAATGGAGTTCCTACTCAATCTTCCTCCTGGCCAGCAAATTTTGCAAATGCCTGATGGGCAGATGCTTCTTGTAAATGTTCCTGCAATTGCCCATGACGCCGCTGCTGTCCAACGTGATTCGACAACAGAAGTCGGAAAAGAGAAGCTCTTGCCATCGGAAATCGTTGTTGATGCTGGGCACCCAGCAGAAGAAACTGCATCTTTGACTTCTGTCTCCAAGAAATCCGCATCTCGAAAACCGAAGAACACCCGAGCTGATGCACCTGATACCATTGCAAAACTGGCTGCTGTGGCTGAAGTGAATCCGTACCAATACTCTGGTCTCGATGATATTCGCCAGTCCTGGAATAGAATCATGGAAAAGTTGGTGGATGGAAAAATTATCAAGGAAAGCGGCGATGTTGCACGTCATAACCTTCAACAGCTTGTCAGTGCTGCCGTTCGGGATTTCAAGAAAATCCATATGAGCGATGACACAGGAGAGGAGAATCCCGCTTTATCTGAGAAGGATGAAATTGTGAAGATGATTTATGACTATCAAAAAAACAAGCCAGCGAAAAAATGCGGAAAATTTGCTGCGAAGCGGAAGATCACGGATGAGGGTAGAAGAATCCGAAACTGTCAGCTGGCACTTGGGAAGCGGACTGGAATCAAGATTCGAAATTTCGGAGAACATCAAGACCGAACTCCATCGCCTGCTCCAAGTGATGAAGGAGCCTCGGCAGAATTTTTCAACGATGAGTATGGGAAACCAGAGTCATTTTACATTGGAGCGTCGGCTGACCGAGCCGGGTATCTCAAATTCGATGAAGGTACGTGAGTTCACCTTCGAAAAATATTTTTGTATCGTTTTTGGATTTTTTAGATGATGCTGGGAACCCAGCCGACGTTAAGGACGATGTTGATTCGAAGAAACTCAGTAGGTCATCAAGCAACTCGCCGGAAACTGAGAAAAAGCCGCACTTCCGGTCCAAAAGACAGGGAAACAAAGTTGGCCCAGGGAAAGGCGTTCGTGCGCCGATGGTCACTGCTCAGAAAGAATTTCTCGGATCGATGATTCAGCTGCTGAAACCAACTGCCAAAGAAGAGCAGGAGAAGGAATTAGAAAGAAAAGACCGAGCTCTGGAGCGAGAAGAAGAACGTGCAATTCGAGCGATGAAATTAAAGACACTCGAGGTTGAACGAGAAATGAAAAGCAAGAGCAAAGAAAGCGTGGAACAGAATATTGTGCGACAGAATGAGCGTATTGCATCGTTGGAAGACCAAGGAAAGAAAAATGACGATTTACTTCTTCGGATTCTCCAGAAACTCGGATAAGCAAACAGAACAAAGTGTTTAAGCTTTCATTTTTTCTGCTGGGTACCCAGCCTAGTAAGAACCCAAGTACCTCTCAAGAGCTGGTGGATCAATACCACTTATGCTTTTCACGTTTTCAAATCCGTACATACAAGTTAGGCAGTTTGCCAATAAAGCCAAAACGATGTAAGTCTTTGCCGACTGCTGCCAGTAGAGTTTTTGATTCTCACGATCGTTGTTGAATGCAAACTGCGTAGCTATTCTGCCGAAACCGAACTCCACGATGATTCGAGCCGGGATCATATCACGGTTCATTTGCTGCATTTCCGGTGTGAGTCCGGGGCCTTTGAAAGGCATTTGGATTTCCGGGCTGATGACGTATCCTTTGTCACCGTAAATGCAAAAGTCCCTTCCCCATTCAACATTTTTTCTCTGCAACCGACGTCTTAGGTTACTTTCACCAAGCATGAATATATCGTGCCGACGTCCTTCCACTGGCATGAATAAATTAGCAATTAAACCATCGGGCGCGACTAAGCTTTGAAATTTCATAACATGGCTCCGGCAATGCCCGCTATACCATTCTTGTTGATCGATTCCTGGACGACAAATTTCGCGAGCCGTTCCATCAACGAAGCCCCAGCAATTTTCTGAAAAAACATTTCTGATTCATTTCCGGCTGGGTACCCAGCAGTGAATTAGATGTACCGTATCTTCCCGTAATGTGATAAACTGCTGCCGCATAGCGGTCTATTTCAACACGTGTAAGCCATGGCTGGTCCTCATGCGTCCTTATTCGCGTGAAATGCCTTAGCTTGCGAGCCGGAATCATCTCAATAACAGGATTGTGACGCACGTAAAACTTTGCCTGCTCCGCGAACAACCATTCGGTCGCGATATACATCATAAACGCTTTGATGATCTGTTGTTTGGTGGTATTCCGACGAGAAGTTTCTCGTGCTCGTCGACGAGCGACAACGTTTTTGGTCCTACCCATCCAAGCTGGGTACCCAGCACACAGAAGCTCCAAAATTGCGCAGAATAAATGATGTGAATGGTATGATGGAATTCTGAGGGAACAAAAAAGATCAATTGCGAATGGAAATCAAAGCATTGGCGATTTAAAATACATTCCGTTTTTGTGACGTCATACCAAACCAAGACGTTACCCCAAAAATAAATTTTACCATGAATTGAACTAATCAATTTCGAAGAATGCAAATTCAGTCCGTACAAAAACAAAGAGAACAAAAGGAAAGCACTTTAACTAAAGGCTGGGTTCCCAGCAGAATCAACCATCAGAAAAGGACTTCTTGATGTTCGCGAAAAGTTCCTTTTCTTTCGCACCATTCAGCCGGTCTTCCTCTCGCCTTGCTGCCCACTTCTCGTCTTTGGCTTACTGTCTGAGTAGCTCTGCTCGGCGATCCTCTTCTCGGCGAGCTCTCAAAATGTCGAGATCGGCTGCTTCTCGAGCTCGCAATACTTCAGTATCCGCAGCTTGACGGAAGTTGGAGATTTCTAGACGTCCGAGTTCATATTGCATTTGTTCTTCCTTATCTTGCATGAGACGCTCGTCACGAATTCGGGCGCGTTCGGAATTCGAGTGTTTCTGAAACTCGTTAAAGGCTTCCGCTCGCTCGGCATTCCGGCGCCAGGTAGACTTTGGTCGAGGGTGAGGACAACTGGAAACGTTATGATCACGAGACTTGCATCGATTGCAGAACGGTCCGCTATATCCAGGATCAATGACGGCCTCTTCCTTCGGAGTATCTTCATACACGTTCCCGTATCGGGACACGATCGGCCCATCTGAAATAATAATCATTAAAAAAACATCATCAACATTTTTCAAACAATGGCAGGGTACCCTGCAATTTGCACGACCAAAGCTGTTTTTAGTTGAAAAAAATATTTTGGCAAGTTTTTGCACTTATTTCAATAGGCAGGATACCCTGCAATCTGTTACCAGACAAATGTGTTTCCGGTTGAAAATTAAATAATGAAGAGATTTTTTTTTGATCGTACCTGCTCGCGAACCATTGTTCTGCAACTCGGACACCCCAGCTCTAACATCTTCCTGTGTCGAACCAAATCGTCTTTCAGCGACGGGCGCTGCTCCGGTTTCTGGCTGCTTCTCTTTCAACGAGAGAGGAAACCCTAAAAACAAGAGACTAATAGTGAGATAAACAATCATAATAAGAATAATTAAAAAACAAGAAATAAATCAATTATAGGAAATCAGTAGTCAACACAAACCGTGGAGGGATCTAGCAATTTGTGCAATTTTCGACTCTTCCAGCTCCAATTTTCCGGCAGGGTACCCTGCAAAACAAACTTGCAATCCCATTCAGTAATTAATTTTGATTGGTGTACCGGAAATGGATTTTGGGACTGAAGATTTTGTTGAACGGCGCAACCAGCCTCGACCAACTCCTGGCGCTTCAAATGGCGCTTCTAAAAAAATGATTTTTGATTCTGTGATTAAACAAGCAATTTAATTGGAACTATTTCCATCAACATTTGTTCGTGCACTTTTAAGCATTAAACTAACGAACAGCACTGAAGGCAGGGTGCCCTGCAGATTCCATATCAACTTTCTCCCCACTAGATACCTCAGATTTCATCACATGAGCAGACGAAACACTTTGCGAGTCACTTCGTAGAGGACTAATTTTCCCTGTTTAAAAAAATAAACTCATGAATAATCGTCTGGCTGGGTATCCAGCAAATACAGAAGATCGATTACCAGTTTGGGAAGTACGGTCGAGGCAGTTCAACATATCCAGGTGGGACGTTGTGGCTGGTTGATCCTCAACAAGTTCAAAACCATGCAGAGATCCCAGATTCTGCGATCCTGAAATACGGTAGCGTTACATTTACGTTTTTCACGAAGAAGCTGTGTGACTTACTAGAATCCGATGCAGGGTACCCTGCCATCAGCCAGGAGCCCGTAACAGATCGAGAATCGGTGGATTCCGTTATATCGTCCATAATTGAACAAGATAATTGACAAGATAATTCGCAAGACTCGAAGGAATGAATTGGTAAAATCTGAGTTTGTCGTGCGATCAAAACAAGTGGAAACAATCAGTCAGACACGTTGATTGATACGCACTTCTGATCTGTTCCGCACGAGGGCGCTCGGTACGCATCAATCAGAATCAGAAACATGCAAAAACTGATGCTGATCGCTGATTCTGATCCGGTGCTGCCACCTTTCGCACTCACGGTATTTCAACCAGCTGATGAACTTAGCAGGAGTTTTAGAGTACAGCCTTAATGAAGCACGGTCATGTTCTTGGAGACTGGCACAGCGCGCAAACTTGTCCACGGAGTGCAACTAAAGCAGACATGTGATGGTGACAAAAGTCACACTGCCACACTTCTGTCTCGACAATCGGGCTTCCGGCAGCCATACACAAAGGGAACTTGGTATCACCCTCGCCACATCTAATATCCCTGCAAGTACAGACCAAAACTTGCCAGCTGATAGATGCTCATTAGAGCGAGAGAGAGGCCCACTAGACTGCCTTATTGCTCGACCGCTCTTCATCAGCATGTTCTTGATGCTATAGCGTGAGTGCTATGTATTATACCCGAGTCTGACAGTAATTAGGGCAGTTTTTTGACGACCTAGAGAGCGAACATGCAGACCAGTGCTGGAACAATCAAAATCAAAAAGAAAGGGGGATGGGGCAGCGACGTAAAGGTGTAGGTGGTATCTTCCAAAAACTTCTTGTGTAGCCTCCGTCGGCCACGCGCTTGGACTGGTGTTTTCCAGTGAATAAAAGGAGAAATTGTTATTTATCCAAAGAACAATCGAATACAGAACAATCGAATATTCTGTATATCTGAGAATACATATGTTCATTCAGATATTTTTATATTGATTTCAGTGATTTTTCACAACGTGAACCATCTTAAACCATTTGCACTTAAAGTTTTACGTTCTGCTCTTTGACATTGGCCAGTGACGGGCAAGAGGTCCAGACTTCTCGGGGGTGGGGTCCGGCACGACCAAGCGAACACGTTACCATGCGGGGCTGGCGGACTGCCAAATTACGGTAGTTTAGCGCTTAGTTTAGTTTGGCTAACCTACCATAATTTGCCAGTCCGCCAGCCCCGCATGGTAACGTGTTCGCTTGGTCGTGCCGGACACTACCCCCGAGATGTCTGGACCCCTTCCCCGTCAGTGACATTGGCGGCCTCTCCCTCACCCCCACCAGCCGGATTCCCACCCAGGGGGTTGGGCTTGCCAATCTCCCAATTTTTCACGGTTCAGTTTGATTACGGCCAGTGGCGCATTGAGTAGGGGGGCAAGGGGGCAACTGCCCCCCATTTTCGAGACGGAACCGCTGCGCCGGCGCATAATTTTCGTTTTGTGTTTGGATGATTGCGCCGGGGGCAAGGCATACAAAAACAGTCCGCGCCGGCGCCAGCCGGCGCGAACCGGTTTTTTCAGTCAGTGGAATTCTTTTGAACAGTGAAACTGTTTTTTTTTAAATTTGGACCCCCCAGAAAATCCACAGCCTGCTCAGACCAGCATCCCCCCTCTCCAGACTTGCATACGCAACTGACTGAGGTACCACTCCTGTGTTGCGAAACGGAGAACTTGTGTTTATCTGGAAACGTCAAACTGATTTCCCTGTTACCCGGTTTCCGTAGGAAACCTTTTTTTGGAAACCTTTTGCAAGATTTCCATCCACATTAAGTCTTCCAGACGATAGTTTGGTTATAATTTCACCTACCAGCACACATATAGTTTGATCTATGGCTGACCTGTAGAGCGTATTCAGGGTACAACGTTGAGCTGCTCGAGTCGACCTCGAATAAATTAAATAATTATTGAATATATAATTATTTTTATTATTTATGTTTATTATTATTATTATAAATATAAATTATTAAAATGAATAGATTCATGATAAAATGAAAATTTTGACACTTTGCGCCGGCGCGGATTGAGCATCAGTTTGAAAAATAGCGTTGCCCCGGGGCAGAAACAGTGTTCGCCAGCCAGAGCTCCTTGCGCTGGCGCAGGTTTTGCCCCCCAAGGTACCAGACCTCAATGCGCCACTGATTACGGCCCATGGAAATTAATGATTCTTCGCAGGAGTTTGGTTCGTCGATTAGTTCACACGTGAACTTAGTTAAATACGAATGACCAAATTTGTGAAAGTTTGGGAGCTGGGTGATCAAATTCAAAACAGAGCACCAGTCAACAGTCAACACAGCACAGAGGCGTACGGCGGGGGACTGCGGCACAGACTCAAGCATCAACCGTCCCCACCCCCTTCCCTTCCCCCCCCCCCCTTTGTAATGTGTCACACTGAGCTATTTAAGGAGAAGCATTGCCCCATAAAGAATGTTGGAAGCGACCCATCCTGACTGTTTCGTGGGTATAGATTGCATGGGGTTCGGTGTTTTTCAAAACTGTTTTTCAAAATTCAGCCGAATTCTCGATGTTCTCAACTCGGGGTTTGCTAAGGTCCTGCTTATCCGCAGCCTCCACTCCAATACAGCGGAGATTATCAGATAATCGATAGATTTTTACTTTTTTAGGCTCTGGATTATCTAAACAGTTACCAGCTTAGCTGAGGCGTTCGTGTGAACAATCCGGATTTTTTTTCAGTCAACTGGCATGATATATCTAAAAGCCTCATCCACTGGACAGTAAGCGGCAGAGTCAGTGCAGACCATGTTGAGATTGTGAAAGTCAGTCACTTGTCCCAACTCCCAATCTCCCCGTGATACGGCATCGTGCTTTCCTGATCATTCAGCATGTTTCATTTTGTTTGTTTGCTTTCATCAAAGTCCGGAACGCGAGGGGACGCAAAAGGCACAGCATCCAGATCCGGTGTATCCAAGTACCGAAGTGCGCCGGAAAGATAGTTGAAACTGCTTATGCGTTAACTTGATTAAAATATAGTTCAAAGATTCTTTCAAAATCTGCTCCTGTAGTTCGGTTAAACGCATGAAGTGTCAGGGAGATGTTTGAACGGGAACAGCAAGGTGACCCACACAAAGACTTTCTAATACGATATTACTGCTACCGTAGCATACATTTAATGAACAATGGAGACAATTTTGATGGAAACGTTATATGGAGGGAGACGAGTCTGTACAATCATATATCTTGGCACATGTAGCAGGAACTCTGTAACTCTCCTGCAAAACACCTGTTTTTGACCGCCGTCTCATTCGATGTCTCCGTCGTCAGACAGGCAAACAGCATGCTGGTTGCGCATCACCCCTTGTACATAATTCATAAGCCAGCAGCACCAGCGTCAGGGTAAATGCAAAAATCTGAAACATATTCAGATTCACAGAAAAATCAAGACAAGTAACAAGTTCCCACCTGCGAAATTCCAGAGCGATTGAAGACAATCAGCTTAGCTCCTTCAAAAGCAAATGTCTCGAATCGAAATTCTGCAGCTGTGTCCTCGAAAGCGAGTGGCAATTCACCTGCCAGAGAGTTTGAAAAGTGATGAGCGAATGGTGTTCTGTTCAAATTTCCGCCCGTTTTACCTTCTTGTCAATCAACAGAATAAACGAATCCCTCCTCAACGTTGCTAGATGAGACTTGGTTTGCTCAAATGCTTCATGGGCTTGAACTATTGGAATGAAAAAGACAGTACAGTAACATGCTAGCATCGTCATGTTGAATATGCTGAAAAGTGCAGTAGCAGTTGTTTGTAGATGAATTGGGGTGGAGATGAAATTGATGATAAGACCAACCAAGTTCAGTGCATTCAGTCCATAAATAAAAAATAGAATATAGCTGAAGAATCCGTTGATTGATCGTTTCATTTTCAACAGTTCAAGATGAAAGTCTCGCAGATCGTCGAGCTTGCTCAATGCAGTTTTTGCGTCAAGCTGACGTTGATCTGTCCTTAGAGCCATTTCGTCAAGTTGAAGCTGTGTACAATGCCGGATCACCATAGCCGCTAGAATCGCATAAACAAATAGCTGTAGCGACATCATGGAGGCGATGAGATTAATGAGAATTGCCGTGTAAAAAACAAACAATACTTGTGTGATTGTGAAGTTCATAAAGATTAAACTCTGTTCAATTTCTGCATAAATAAATTGGGAAGAAGACATCGACATGACAAGCAGGTGGATGAAGATTGAAGTTAAACCAACGAAAATCCCGATTCGCTTCCATCGCCAGATATTATAGTCCAAAGAATGACCTGTTTTTGTTTGAGTGTCCTGTGCAAATTTCTTCAAATCTGATAAAAGCAATCGGTGGTTTTTTGTCCCGAAGGCGAGAAATATCATTGTAGTTGGCGCACGAAGTGCCGCAGTAACTGGAGGGAGGTAGTTTGCCAGAATAAATACGATGTATTGTTCGTCAGGTCCGCGAGAAAGGAGCTGGTGAAGGTAGATGATAACAGGGATGACAGATAAAAATGGCAGTCCCAGGGAGACAGCTCTTATGATTGCGAACGTTATTTGAAGCCATCGATGCTGGCTGTAACAAATGAATGGTGTAAGGAAGAAAAACTGAAAGGCAAACACTGCACGAATGTCCGTTCTTCCCATTCTTGTGCCTAATGGAGAACGGCTAAAACTGAAAGGAACTACATCTACATTATATATCCAAGTGCCAGGAAGAGGTCTTCATCAAGTTTCAGACTACGGCCAGTTCGACTCCGCCACATATAAGTATATACCATCTGATTTTCAAAATCAGCACTTAGTTGTGGACATAGTTGTGGACTGGGGTGTTCATGATTTCTCAAGGGAAAGTTCTTACGCACGAATTGATGAGACGTGAGCGCGAGAAGTTATCCCAAATCCCAATTCACTTTACAAGGACTCAATTCGAGCTCGATGCTTAACAGATCTGCCGGGAATAACTTCAAAGTACGGAAGTGGTTTGCGTGTTTTGCATTGACGATTCTTTATGTCAGCTGTTTTGAGTTAATCTGGTCGACAAAGCTGAACGGACTTCCGAAATTAACATACGACGAGGGCTTGTATTGACATTTGAGAACCAAATATTTGGGGGGAGGGGGGATTCCAGTGATATTCTACGTGGTCGCTCGGTCGTGGAGATCGAGGGCAAATTAGACTTCCGCGCAACAGGGGTTCGATAAATCGACCAAAGTTTGTGTTGAATGCATGTTGCAGAGCCAATAAATCCAAAATAACGCGGAACTGTGTGAGGTTTTCGAAACTCACGATTGAAAAAAGGTCACATAAAAATACTGCGATGTCAGATCTCATGCAATAACAAGATTCAATTGGCAGAAAAAGTACTCCAGATAGCGCGTTTAGATAGTCGAAGAGTAAGACAATCCAAAACAACCAACAATATTTTGACTCGAAAGAAAGTGGACTTCACTTAGACATCTTGATTCGTTTAACAATATTTTAGCGCAACATGGGTTCATCATTGACATGGATCCGGTTAGACGCCGATTGGGCCAGAAGTACGAAGAATTCAGTCGTCACTTGTTGATCGGCATTCAGAAATATATCTTTTTATCCTCCTCGTTTGCTGAACTCAATCCGATCAACTTGAGCAACTTGGATAACCTTTTCCGCTAACCTTTCGTTCTTTTCTTGCTGTGACAGTATGAAGCAATCCACAGCGTTCTCCAGACTGACTTCCTCCTCCGTGGGTAATGCAAGTGATACTCAGACAAGCACCGGATGCAAATCGGCGTACTTGAAAGTGATGAAGAGCCTTGCTACTGCGATGTTGGTATCGGAATGCATTGTTAATGTGGGTTCAGATTTGAATTTCTCATCAAAACTGATAAATGGAGCGGACTGGAAAACCTTCCTTTTACCGATGTGGTAGTCGAAGCTGTAACGAACGAGATTCCTAGTAACAATTCTGACGAATGAAGCGAATAACGAGCCTTACCTCAAGTCAACTGTACCAGATTTGCGGGATCCCCCTGTGAAAAATCCTGATAATCCAGACAACGTCAGTGTTATCCCAACATCAGGCGATGGCGAAAATTCAAGAAACAACTTCATCCGCCATCGATCAAACATTTTCCCACTTTTCCCGTCGAACAGATCAACCACCGGGGACGCCATGATGATGCCACCGTTCCCAAGTGATGGGAGACTCTCCACATCCCATTTGACGACGTAAGACTGAATATCCTCCGCAAAGCTGAACTGGATTTCCCCAACGTTCTGGAAAATGTGAACAAGTATATCAGGGCGCTACGTAGTGTACACAAAAGATAAAACGTATTGTACCCAGTGTAAGCAAGACTTGGGCCTCTGAGGTCGAGAAGTGTTCGCCATCGCAGCTATCGGTCTGGCTATAGGGGTTGAATGTTCATGATCATTTATCGGATAGAGGAGGATAACTGCGAAATTCATATTGACACTCGCAAGCTCATCCATGCGCAAGTTCAGCACGGGGAACTCAAACTGATCCTTGAATGGAGAAAATGCCATAATTTTGCTACGTCCGGCGTTCCACTGATTTTTGACAGTATAGTTGATTCTGAAGTCGAAACAAAATACCTAATTCAGCAGCGTCCCATAAACTAGGACTCTAATCTCACTGATACTGCACGATTGACGGCTTCCAGTTGCCAAAATGGCTTCACATTGACCCGGATAATCGGAAAGAAGCGCCGTCATCTCTTCTGCATGTCAGACTGATTTGCCAAGTGTCGAATACTTTTCCAGTGTGTTCCGGCGGTATCACCTCGTCAAACAGATCAATCGGCGGAGAATTCATATGCTTTTCTTTTTCGAACGATGAAAAGAACTTCTCAACATTCCACGCAAGTTGATACCGTTCTTCTCCGGCAGTATTAATGCCAGCCTATCTTCAACAGTCGAAGCATTACCGTATGTACGGTATCTTTGTTTTGTTCTATATTGCTTAAATATCGATAGAGATTGAAATGATCAATCTTACCAAAACAGTTATTGTTTAACCAAGGATACAAAAGAAATGACTTCAATTGATTAAAATCGACTTCTACGCATCTCCGTGGGGCTGATCAGGCAGCAAAAAACAGCGGTTCAATACTAGGACACAATCTCATCAGAAAATCCACCGTATGTTTGGAAACGTGTCCGCCATCAGCGATCGTCATCAGAGCCTCCGTCCAGTCATAAAACTTCACGTATGCCATCCTAGAGAATGAGCAGATTCGACACCAGAAAAAAACATTAAAACAAGTTCTTACCCATCAAGACGAGGGATACGATTGGCCAAATGATTAATTCGCGGTGTATCTGGTTCTGCATCGACAACAATTCGTTTCTGAAATTTTCGTAAAAAGTCCGATTGTTCCACTGTCAAGGGTCCATGCTCCGCAAGAAATAACTCCCCTGTCTGGTTATAAAGATTTTTCGTTGCATCCAACCACAATTCTTCGAAATATAGCGAGGAACGTCCAAACCAGCCGGCAGTTGTGATGCTTGAGCGAATCATCCGGATTCTCCGGATGTCACAGTATCCCGTCGAGAAACAGTAATTTGCCACCACTGTACAGTCGACGATGCAGTCAGTATACACGAAGTCGAGTTTGTCGGGATTAGCCAAAAACCTCCGCGTCAAACCGGATGTAAAGCAGTAAGGCTCACAATCGATGTTCGTTTCGTTTGATCGAAAATTGTCAGCGGTATCCGGAATCACAAGTGATTTGAAATGCAGAAATGTCGTACGTGGATTGCCCATGCGATGAAATCCGAAACACCAGTAATTATGAAACTGCTCAAGTGTTTTCAAGTGCGAAGGAAATTCGAATTTGAGGTGAGTTGCAAGCTTGTTGACTCTTCGAGCAATTTCTCGCCTTCCTTTGCAGACTCTAGAACACAAACAAATGCAAATCCTAAGTGAATGCTCTTATTCAGTATAATTTACCGTTCCATTCTTTTACGACTGATGGCATCAAGTTGCTCGAAAATGATTTCCATGACTTCCCGTGGAAGATTGCTGATGCTTCTGCAAGATTGAACACATCTTACTGCTTGCTATTAGGTTCAGTGTACTCGACCTACAGTAAATTGCACACTTTCCAAAAACAGATTTCAGTTAACAAGTGGAATACGTAAGGACTTACAATTCATGCACGGTTTCCAATGTTGGGATATCCTCAGATGAATCTTTGGCATCATTTTCACAATCCACCTCATCCGAAACCGAGTCCGCAATCTCAAGCGGATTTCAGCAAAATATAAGGCGGCTTCTCCTTAATAGCAGCTCGCCGCACCTTATGACAGCAAACTGCTATCTGCGTGATGATGGGGAATTCTAATTCGAGCTCGCTTTTTTCGCATGTGAAAAGACAAGATAAGATTCTCGACTCAAGAAACAAACAACATGAAAAACAACTCAACACTCAGAGGCGTAAGGGGGCGACTGGCTGGAGGCGCCATACAGCTCACGCCCCCTTTTGGGTGGAGGGGATATGGTAACTCAATCACGACATTTCCACCACTGGTCACAAACTCAGACATCTGACAATTCCTTCCTTCAATGAATTTTTTTGAACCAACAACAGCTGAAATAAAGGGCGATGAAATGCGCATTTTTTTAGGCATGGCAACAAGCTCCGGGTTACAAAGCATTCAGTCGAATTTCAGTGATCTGAGTAACATATAACACCGAAAGGAATCTGGTGCTTGAACATGAAACGCTTGTGTCTACAAATGACAGTCTTCACACTCGGACCATCGTGGAGCTACGACTGGAACTCGGAGTAATATATCTCGATGGTTCCACCTCTTCGTACCGAACCGCGCATCTTATTTTCATGCATCTGAATCAGCACCAATTCCACAAAGGCTAAACCAAGCTCACCACTCGCAAACGCTAACATCGTCTGTCCCACCGAGTTGTTCATTTTCTGCGCATTTCAATTCGGCCTGTCATCCCAGGGAATCGACTTGGGCCAACGTGGGGTGTCGCAGTCGCGAAATGCATCAACTTCCGGGTCGTGAACAATCCAGCGGACTTTGAATGCGATGAAAAATGTCGAAATGGAGACATTGATGAGAGTGTGGATCCAGATGGCGATGTTGAGGCGGTAGTCTTGATAACGATGTTAGAGAATGCAGATGACACCGAGAGTGACCGTTTGAGTCCCGAGACACACTCCGGGTTTATGAAGGTCCTCGAACATGTTGTGATTGTAAAAAGGCCCAGCTTATAAGTGCAGCTACATAGGCATGTGTCGTTCAAATTTAATTCCAGTATATGGACTACATTGTTCAAAAACTGAGAAGCAAAAAAATCTTAAGCTTCTATTACTCTACGGTTCTTGTCAACAGCTGAACTGACTCAAACGATACCTAGCACTTATACCAGAAAAGACCGGCAAGACATGAAAAACTGCGGAATGAGCGGTTGAGTGATCTATCCAGGTGTCCCAGATGTGGTCTTATACCGAAAAACTTGAAAAATATCTAATCAGAATGATTAACTTCTCTACGTATGATACTATCAAGTGGTCATAAGCACTCAAGACATCGATGGAAACATAAGGTCATTATCGGAAACGAATATTCCCGCCACTTTTCTACACAAAGTAACAACCGTAGGGGAACTTCCATGCACCCAGTTCCATTCTTTTGGTTGAGTTGAGCCCGAAAAGTGTCTCCATTCTCAAAGTTCAAAAAATTTAAGCACATTCAATAATATCTATGTGTTTCGATGAAACCATCCGATGGACGGCTATCTCAGTACGTAGACATGTAACGAGGTGACCACTCATAAAATCCACGTTCTCGTGAGTCTACCATTTTGGGCAAACAATGACAGCAAACAGAAAAGATATTCGTTCAAGTCAGTGTTCTCTTTTTTTTTTTTGACTAATTTTTCCAGTGCATTTGTAATCATGATCAGTCAGCATTTTTTGTCCATTGGAGAGCGACTAAACCAAAATGGTTTCACAATCCGTCGCAAATTTTACCAGCACGGGATCGGCGGTCTCTCGGAATTGTTTTATCGAATCGAAATAACCAAGTTTAAGTGGGAATTCCGCCAGATGACCCTTCTCCATTTCCAAATTATTTACCGCAATGCATAATTGAAATTCAACAGAGAATTCGTTAGAATAAATTAGTATTCCAACGTCTGTATATAGCAACTGAAATTACTCACGTCATCGTTAACCTCCTTTACCGGTGGACCGCACCACAACTCCCAGATCCCTCGCCAAATCTGAATTCTCTACAAGTCCTCGACCTGATCCCGTCTTTCCATGACATTCCTGGAATCACCTGGCTCTTGAACAGCGGACTCGGAAGTTGGCAGCTCCCCAGATAAAGTCGAATCTTCTCCTATGGTAATTTCCATTTCGACGTCCAAAACAACTGATGTATCCTCGCTGTTTGAAGTCACTGAACAAGCCGGACAATGCCATGGAAGGTTCTTCTTGTCCAACATTTTCCCTTGAGCTTTTGATACTCCGACGCAAAGCCCATGATACCATTCTTCACAACGGTCGCAGGATATCATAAATCTGCGAACAAAGCACATCCAGATCGAAAAATACTCGCAAAAAAAATTCTTGATCACTGACCGGAAGTGGCTTAGCAAAAATTCGAAGGTAACAAAATCGAACGTTTCATTTTATTTACTTAATATTGAGATATTTCCTCTTCAGTTTATCATACAACATCAGCGAGACTGTGCTGGTTGTGATCGCAAGTCGGGCTAAGCATAATACAGATAATACTACATGAACAACTCCCAGAAATCCAACTTAAGCATTTCCATTCACAAACTTTCGCCAAACAAATTTCGACGAATACAGAGACCCTCAACGATAGAAAAGAATTTGTCTATCTACTGACCGATTATCATAAGGCTGCCGACAAAGACAGTACAGCTTGGTCGGGTCCATATTGTCATCTTTGTCGGAATCGCTGTAATTCCGGTCACCTTCACTCTCGATTTCCACGGGAGACTCCTCAGGAATCCGGATCGATTCCTGAAAATCTCCTGAAAACCAAAACCTCTGGTACACGATCGAACACGAAAGTCCAGGAGCACAAAAATCAAACGCATTCACCATCGAACTGAATCCACATGCGGGACGAGATGTTGCGGTACCAGTAGCCATTTTCTTTCAGCTCCCATAACTCTCCTTCGCCAAAGTTTCTCGGTGTTTTTTCTGTCGCATCTGTCGAAATAAACGTAGAATGCTCCTCCCAGCCTCTGAAAGTCATCGTATTGGTTGGTTCGATGGGAATGCGTAATCTGCGTAAATTCTGGAACCTAGTAAAATTCTCGAACGGTAATTTCCCATCCAATCCTCCCTCTTTCCGACACTTCACATCGAGTTCGAGTAAATGCGGTATCTCCATACACTGGATAAGCCCCATGATGTGATCTCTCTTGGAACCCATTATGGTCAAGACAACAATTTGTGCTAAAATTGGAGACAGAGCATCGGGCAAATCATTTGAAAATCGCGAAGTTTCCGGGTTAATCCAAAGACCACAAGGATGTCCGCGAATGATGCGCGAGATTCGTTCAAGAAATCCCCTTAGTTTTTCCCAGACACCTGGATCAGTCCATGTGATGCCATGAGTATCGCCATGCACCCAGAGATCATCGTATAAAAACAGGTCAAACGTCAGAAGTCCTGTGTCATCTGATCTGGTCAGTCTAATGCAACTCAATGACGGAAAAGATACACAGTTGGGAAAATAATCAAGGTATGGTTTGTAATCCGCAAGTTGAACCCATAAATCTGACCAGTCAAGCTTGGGTAATGGGAAAGCATTGCGAAGCTGGGGTGGTAGCTGGCGAGGAGGGCGGAACTGACGACTGTTAACGCGAGGGACTCCGGGCCGATCCAGGTTCACCAGTTCCTTCAAAACTTCTTCAACTACACTGATGAAACTGTCATTGAACCCCATGTATCGAATCTGCGGATATCGTGGAGAACCATTCCGAAAAACGAGGTTGCGACAGGACTCAAACATACCCCACAAACTTCCTTCCTCAAATGCTGGAACGCCGCCAGATATAATACTGCGCGAGTAATTATCGAATTCTGCATGGGGTATACCGCTGGATGCCAAAACTGAGAGTTCATTCCCTAGGCTCATTTCGACTTGTTTTCCGTTCACTTCGACTACTCGCTTTTCGAAATTTGTCATCAAATCGAGAAAAACACATCCTAAACTCCAAACGTCAGTTTTGAAGCCAACCTATTGGCCATGCTCTCCATGAACAAATCTGGATGCAATTTCCGGGGAGAAATACATCGTACTTCCGATACAGTCTTTGATATCAACCGCACCGATGTTTTCTTTTCCAACAATGACAGATTCATCCAAATCGCATATTTTGAGCCGCAGTGCATCGCATACTTCTTCGACAACCAGAATATTTGCCGGTTTTAGGTCACAATGAATAATTCCATTAGAATGGAGATACGAAAGCCCAAAAACAAGTTGAACGCTAAGGAAGTCTGACCCTGAATTTGGCGAAACTTTCCTTAGATCAGCTGAAAATATGTCTTGTCGCAAAACCATCATCACTCGATGCAGTAATTATTCTTACCTGAACAGTATTCCATAAGTATGCAGATCTTATTGGTTTCCAGGTCCGACGATGATTCCAGTTTGAACACTGTGTAGTACCTGAGGACGTTCGGATGTCTCAGCTTCTCAAAATAATCGATTTGTTTTTTGTGCTTCCGGAATTCTTTGTCAAACAAGTTGCTATCTAAACTGCCATTCAACTGTTTGATCGCAAGGAATTCGGGTCCGCCAAGATGTGGCCATTCAACAACTCGCGCCTTCAACATCATCCCATTCCTGCATTTGGCGATGCACTCTTCGACGGTATATCTTAGCATTCCTTCCGGTCTGTCGACTACAAATTTCTTGTGCTGAACTGAATACATTTCGAAAAGTTTGAAAGCAGATCGAAGGAGATCAGCAAGCTCGAGTTCATAATATTTTATACCATGGCAGTTGCGACCATGTTATAGAAAGAGCGCGTCTCATGTTTGCTCCGAGATAATGGTACGAATACACTGTACACTGTGAGGTAACTAGTGTTCCTTTACTACAGTAAAATTGGAGTAATTCATTCAATATTTTACCCTTTTTTGATTTTACTGCAGTAA
>JAQIWT010000527.1:0-18629 GCA_034696485.1 Isohypsibius dastychi
TTCTCCGCATTTTGAAATGCCTGCATAACCCGCTTCTTGGCTTGCTCTTTCCAATTAGTTTCTTTCTCATCGCTCCACAAATTATTCTCCGTCATATATTTTCGCAGTCGAATGATGGGACTATCCTCTTTGTCCCAGTAGCTTACCTACAACGCGCTTGCAATAGCATAATAAAATACTGTATAAGAGCAAAAATCTTCTAGATTAAAGTCACCTCATCGACGGACCGATACGCCGAACTGTCATCGGAAGTCGAATGATGACCAACGCGGTAAGTCATCGCTTCGATCAAAACTGGGCGATTTTTCTCCAAAGCGATTTCTCTCGCGGCTTTCGTAGCATTGTAAATGGCAAGAATATCATTTCCGTCCACCCGGATAGTCGGTATACCATAGCCTGGACCACGTGAAGCTATGCCGTCACCACGGAATTGTTGTGATGTTGGCGTGGAAATTGCATAACCATTGTTACGGCAAAAGAAAATAATCGGGCAGTCCAGTGTCGCTGAGAAATTAAATGCGGCATGAGCATCTCCCTCACTGGCAGCACCTACCCAAATTTTTTAATTAGAGTGGCCATCACGCGTATTAATAATTGAACGAAATTACCATCTCCGAAATAACATATGACCACTTTTCCATTTCGGGCCCTTTTATATGCATACGCCGCCCCAACAGCTTGTGGCATTTGTGTTGCTAACGGCGATGAAACTGTCACAAAGCAGAGCTCCTTTGATCCGTAATGAACCGGCATTTGCTTTCCTTTTCCAATGTCTTCCACATTTCCATAACACTGGTTCATAAACTGATCAAGAGTGAATCCGCGCCACATCAGAAGTCCAGCTTCTCGATACTAACAGCAGAAAACATTGTTCAGTTCATACTCAGAAAATTGAATGGCTTTCTCCAAAATAGATGCGTTTACCTGAACAAAGGCCAGATCTTTGTCATCCAAGCCAGCAGCGCTGAAATTCATTGTCGTTGAACTCGAATTTCATTCAACTAAAGACACAACATACCTGCCAATTAAGCTGCCTTCTTCACCAAAATGTGTCATGTAGAAAGAAATCCGGCCTTGTCGTTGGGATTCGTACAGTATTTTGTCCATGTAGCTAAGAAGCGTCATTGTCTGGTACATTTTAACCAGAGTTGCCTCGTCTAAACGAGGGTCTTGAGATTTATCAACAATTCGTCCAGCTTTGTCCATCACACGATAAACGGGTATTCCTGGATAAGATTCTGGCACCAGAAAATCAAGCTTTTCCGTCCAATCAGACCGGGAGCCAGGAAATCGAGGTTTATCGGCATTACTGGATACAGAACTTCCAGAACTTCTTGCGCTGTCCGTACTCGAGTTTACTAGAAAACAATCGGGAGTCCGAGAAAAATCAACACGAAGAACAAAAGGCAGCCGTACCTCGAGAAGTATGCAAAAAATGCCGTGGGTAAGTATAAGCCATCGCGGCAGTCAATGGATCTACAAACAGAACATTCTAACAACATAAGATATAGGTACTGTAGCTTGAAAAGACTTTCTCAGAAGTTAGGTGAAAAAAGATTTCAAATGGAAACATATTTTTCGAACCTGATTTTCCATAACTGGTAGACCTGAATAACAACTTAGCGGTCCGAAGCCTTTGCATGGCTTATTAGGTTTGTTCAAACTTTATCCCGAACAGGTGAGAAATTCGTAATGTTGTGGTCCCAAACAGAGATTTCAGTGTTCTTCATGCAGAAATGTCAGAAACATAAACATCTGACAGCTGATGTGAATCCACAGTACGCTACGGCATATGGATACGCAGACGTAATGGATACGGATGACGTATTGCTTCTGTATGCGTAGCATTCCATTCCCTTTTTCATCATTGCTGCTGCTGAAACAACAAGGACTTTTGATCCAGAAAATATGCCTCGAAGCTGACGTTCGATTTCTGGTTGTAGAAGTTATATTTCTTTGTTTAGTTTAGTTACAGGTCCCACTAGGAGATCTTTACGATGAAGATCGACGATGAGCCAGCGTTCAGTGCTTGGGTTAGCTTGAAGCTCGATCCAATGTAAGTTTTAAAATCCATTTTTGTATTTGATAATTTTCAGTCAGAAGCTGGATAATAGACATTTAATGACATTTAGAAAAACTTTCAATGAAATCTTCACGTTCTGCGTCCGTTCTGACTGGCGTTGCCGGAAAACTCGTAATTATTCTTTTTTCATGGTGATCATCTTTGCAGAACGCATAACGACCCCAGGAAAGTCACGGAATATCTGGTGGCGGCGCTGAAGAAGCTGAAATCGGAAAAGGACGCCGAAGGGTTGAAGACTGTTCTGATACGGAAACTGGACGCGTTTGTGGATGACAGTAGGTTATTCATTTTGTTTCGTTGAAATTTCTGGAGAGAATAAACCGCTGTTTTGTTTTGTCCCTCCGTACAATGCTTGAATCAAATCATATTTGATTCTCTTAGAAACATCGCTGGATTCGCTCTGTAAAGAAGTTGTCGATGCATTGGAGGATGATCGCTACCTCGAAATTCGAGAGAATCCCGCTTTCGGGTCATTCGGAGACGACCAAATGTTTGTGAGTGTGATCAAAATATTTGATCTTGTTTCGATAGTCTGTGTTTTTATAGAAAATGCTTTTACAGGAAGATGTGACAAACAGCGTTTCACCTATCCCGCGGGAAGGATCGCGTTCTTCCAGCGCATCAAGTTCGCATCGCGCCAGAAGATCAGGGTATTTATCTTATTGCACAGGCTTCATGTTGATATTGTTGCACCGTGCCGGCTTCAGGGAATCTCGATCAAGTCACCCGTCCGACGATGAACAGGAATCTGATGAAAACAGTATTGAGGACAGGGCGCCAGTGCGGTCGGAAAGGATAATTCCTGAAGTTCGAACTCCAACCGTAAGCAGCACCATATCTGTTGTCGATGATGCGAAAAGGCAAAAGAACCGCCTCATTGGAGGATCGGGCCGACTTATCTGCAAAGACTTTACGGGTGTGGAGATAAAGTCAGAAAAATTTCGTTCTGTCAGTAAATTCTGTTCCGGTAGAACGCGGATTTTGTCTGCGGGGAAATTACTGCGTATTTGACCACGGAATGGACCCGGTTATATGGCAGAATTCTCGACAGATGGACGTCATGCGGTACAACCAACCCCGTGTCCCAGTTCTTCCTCAGCGACATCCAGGATTTCCTCCGATGTTGCCGATTAGTAATGTTCTGGTTTCTCGTTGAACGCGGTTCGCACATGTTAATTTTACGTTGTTTTAGTGCGCCCGGTACTGCCTCCCAGATTCCGGCCGGAACCTCCTGTTATGCAACAGTTCACTCGGCCGAAACCGATGATTCGACCTCGTGAATTAATTGGAGTGCATGGGGATTCTGCTTTTGGAATGAGTAATTTACCCGGCTTTATTGTTTCAGATGTGGCTAATTTTGTTGTTTTTTAGATGATGTGTACCGAGGTTCAGATTTACAGAAACGGGATGGTGATGCCAGTGGAAGCCAAAGTGTTGTCAAAAGGATAGCTACGGAAGACGCACTGAAAAACTGTTCCATTGAGATAAGGAACGTTCCTCATCAGCTAAACAGCATCGCAGCTCTGAATGCCCACTTTTCGAAGTACGGAAATATCGTCAACGTTCAGGTAAGCTGCAGATAATCTTCGTTCGGTTCGAAAACATTCGGTATTTTAAATCGAATTAGGTTCGATACGGAGGTGATCCAGCAGGAGCTCTCGTGACCTTTCAGAATTCGGACGCCGCTAGTCGTGCTTTTAATAGTCCTGAACCCGTTCTAAATAATCGATTCATTAACATTGCGTGGCACAAAGATCAGCTCAAGCCAGTAAGTCAGGACCTCAAGTCAGCTTTGACGAAGATTGACTAAATGGTTTAATTATCTGCTTACAAGGTGCCCGTTCCGAAGCCTTCGCTGCCCCCGATTACGCAACACGGTGATGCTCAGTCTGCAGCACGGACTGAAATTCCTGAAGTACGCTTTGTAGATCGCTGAATTATGCTGTTTGACAACGGTGCTTTTTTCACAGAACATGAAAGAGACGGTTGCCCAAGGATTCACGGAAGGTCTGAGCGTTAGATACCCCGTTGGGGCTTCGAGGAGGCCGAGAAGTGTGAGACATCGCGTGTCTTCATCTCGCGGTCGAGGGACGCACCCATCCGCATCGACTCAAATCCATTCTTTAACTGCTCATCAGAGAATGGTTTTTATGAACTTGGAAATTGCAAAAACAGAAGCTGAGCTGGAAAAGAACCAAGTTTGTCCTACTTTGTATGTTGTAGATATTATGGTGTGATGTTCGCATGTGATTGTAGTCTCGGTTGACTTCGTTAGATGAAATCATAACGAAAATCTCGGATTCCGTCAGCTCTTCGCAACAAAAGAAGGAACAGTATCGACAGCGGCTTGAAAGCGACCTGAGTGCCGCCAAGCGGAATGAATTGACTGAGGTATGAAGTGAAATTGGAAATGCTGAATCAAATGAGTTCTATGCATTTATTAGCTCCTGGACAAGATGGAACAGATGACCGTTCAGTGGCAGCAGGAACTCAAGAAGAACATGCTGGAACGTGCCGCAACTCAGCGAAAACGTGGGGAATTGGAAGCGAAACTGCTTCACCAAAAACAGCAAAACGAAGTACCGGAATGATTATTTTTTTAGCTTCTCGTTGACTAATAAATTCTTGTTCTCTTAGAAGTCTGTTACACCCGGTATATCGACATCTGATAGCGGCGATGATTCCGGAGCTAGCAGAAAAGTAAGTTGCTATTTATGGTTCCAGGTAAATAATCTTTTTATTCTAATACCGTAATGCTCCCAGTTCGCGGAAAGTGGAAGAGGTGTCAATCGAGGAATCCGTGGAGCTCGAACGAGCCGATCTCCTCGCCGCACAACTGTTACCAGATTTCGGCGGGTAGCACGAGGCCCACCTTTTAACAGAACGGCTGACCATCGTCCGAAAAGGATACATATCGCCGAATTTGAAGACAGTGACAAGCCGAACTTGCTTCGTTTTGTTCAAGTGAGTACATAGCAGTAAGAGCTCCAACGGAAATTGTTTACGCTAAATACCATTCTGATCTTAGGAATCCGGTGGAACGGTAGCTGCTTCTTCAGAACCAGACGATTCATTGAATTGGATCGATGTTGAATTCACGACGCGATTTGAAGCAGAAGCCGTAAGTTGGAATTTTCTTGTGAATTTGAAGTTCTCCTTTTCAAATTCTGATGTTGTTTATTAGTTTCGACGGGATATGCCACCGTTTGGAGGGAAGAGGCTCGCTGCCTCATGGATAGAGGAAGACGTCCCGAGTTCTGTCAGTGAGGAGACAGTGGGACCGGAAATAGGCGAGAATTCTAACGATACACCGTTGGAAGATATTGCTGATGCCGAGGATTTCGGCACTCACCGCGACAGTTCTTTGGAGAGGTCGATTGAAGATTTAAATATGGATGAGCAGTCAAATAGCGCCGCAGCAGGTTCTGAGGCGGTGAGTCATTAGGAAATTCGGCACAATGATGATTATATTAAATTCGATTATTTAGGTGTCTGGGAAAGAGGTTCTGGAAGGCACGGATTCTACATGACGCAGTGCAGCATTCGCATCATTTGACTGTGATGATGACTCTCATTTTCGTGTTTTGTAAATTGCTTTAATTCTTGAAGTGAAGCCGAGTATCCGTTGTCATCCGTTTTTTCACTTTTTTCTACACATTTTATTGATATTTATTCGTTATGATTAAATTCCGTCGGTGGGTTGAATGATTTCATCTGCGGTTCCGCTCAGATAAATTAGGTTTTCCAGGAAATTAGAACTTCTCTGAGTCTGAAGGCAGAGAGACCGTTTTGACTAGGAATATATCACCCGGGTGGATCTCGTCTTGTATCCGGCCTGTAAAGCATCACCTTGGTAAGCATGTCGTTGTGACGTCGCTGTCACTCACAATCGATCCAAAAGAGGGAGAGGCTTAAATCGTGAGCAGAGAATTTATTTCAGATCCAGTCCCGCCAAAACTAATCAGTCTACTTTCCTTGTTTTGCTTCACGCTCAATTCTGTGCGCGGGAACTACAGTGTCAACGAAATCGTAATATCCCACCATATTGTACATTTCTTTCCAACGTGGTGCGAGTGGAGAAAAATGCACGGTGGGCAATTGTTCTCGAAAGTTGTATCCCAATTCCTGATCTGCTGAATATTATCGTGGCGATTTCGTTTCGATCTTGTGTTCGTGAAATCTGTCTTTATTTCCTGGATTTTGTTCAACATCGACATTTTGAATCTTGGTTTACTGCAACTTTCCGTGTGGAGAGTAACTTGGGAAATCAGTGTTGCTGGCCGAGATATAATTATCAGTTGAATCGCGGAGATCACTTGGAGATTTCGCGCAGGTGAGAAAGATTTTTCCGTTCGACAATAAAGTAGCTTGAGACTTGATAAAAGTTTTTGGAGAAGAGTTCTCGCTGTTTGTCTTTGTCCGCACTTTTTTGTATTCATCTCAGGGATTTGATTTGAACTTTAACCCCGTATCACCACACTGGAACCCCCCCCCCTTCCCGCTTGTTCGTCTTTATATTTGAATTTGGCGGGTTTTGATTCATTTCGTTATTGTGGTATTTTCAGAAGTTAGATGGCGACGCGAACTTTAAGGAGTAGAAAGGCGGTCGAGCCTGATTTTGACGAAGATGAGTCAGGGCCAACATCGCGGACAAGGAGGATGAACGCACGACAAGCAGCTGCTCGAATTATGACTGATATAGATGATTCTGATGAGGAAAAGCCAACCCGGAGTCGAGGTGGCCAGAAACGTAAACATCGAAGCAGCAGTCGGCATGTAAAAGCCAGCTCCACTTCCGAAGATACTAAAGATGCGGTGGAAGAAGGGGAAGGACCGACTGCGACTTCTAAAGGGGATGTTGATCAGGTATGGTATTCCATTCGTTAAGAACTGATTTGTTTTTGACGGCAGTTTTTTCATAAGGATCCTTCAGACGGGAATGGTACGACTGCAACGGTTGATAAGAGCAGGCGTAAACCGTTGCTCTCTGCTGAGGAAATAGAGCAAGATAAAAAGAAGCGACTGGACTTCCTCCTGAAACAAAGTGAGGATTTCGCTTGTCTGATGACTTCCGGCGGAAAAGTTGAGAAAACAGTGAAGAAAGGCCGCAAACCGAGCAACAAGTCGTCCACCAACCGCCAGTTTAAGGATCATCGACATGCCAAACCCGACAACGACGAGGAAGATGACATGGATAAAATGGAAGCTGGTACATCTGCCCTCTGTCGCTATGAAAAAACACCTAGTTACATCAAAGGAGGAGAAATGCGAGACTATCAAATTCGTGGATTAAACTGGCTCATTTCTTTGTGCGAGAACAGTATTAATGGAATTCTGGCTGATGAGATGGGATTGGGCAAGACTCTCCAGACGATTTCGGCTTTGGGTTATTATCATTTGGTGAAAGGCTCTGATCTCCCAGATCTGATTATCGTCCCAAAGTCGACCATCTCAAATGTGAGTGTTACAATAGGGATTGGTTTCCGGGTGACTTCCGGTTGACAGAACTTGTTTTTGATCTAGTGGATAAATGAATTCAAACGATGGTGTCCCGATCTCGTAGCTGTCCCGTTTCTTGGAGACCCCGAACAGAGGAAAGAATTTATGAAAAAGTGCATCAAAAACCGAGATTGGGATGTTCTTGTCACGTCTTACGATTTCGCTTTCCGGGAAGGAGCATTTCTTCGAAAATTCTTATGGGGTTATGGTGAGTTTGTTTTTATCCTAGTTCCTGCCGCAGCTGCATTGTTTTGTTCTAGTTATCATCGATGAAGCTCATCGGATTAAAAACGAGCAAGGAGTTCTTTCGAAAGCTGTCCGGACGTTCAGTTCTTCTCGCCGGTTGCTTCTGACTGGGACCCCATTGCAGAACAATCTACACGAACTCTGGGCGTTGCTGAACTTTTTGCTTCCCGACATTTTTGAGTCAGCGAGTGACTTTGATTCATGGTTCAACGAAAAGAACTGCGTTATGGATTTGACTTTGGTTGAACGGCTCCATGCTATTCTCCGCCCATTTCTACTGCGTCGAGTCAAGGCGGATGTCGAAAAGAATTTGCCGCCAAAAACTGAAATAAAACTGTCTGTTGGGTTGACCGAAATGCAGCGCACTTGGTGAGTTCAGTTTCAGCGGTTTGAGGGCTGACATGTTCAAGGAATATTTTGGTTGCAGGTATCGTAATGTTCTTCTCAAAGATGTCAGCTTGCTGAACTCTACTGCAAACGCAAATTATGTGGCTCTCCATAATATTCTGATGCATTTACGAAAAGTTTGCAACCATCCATATCTATTTCAAACTGCCGAACCTGGTCCGCCATATACCACCGATCGTCACATTGTTGATAACTGCGGAAAGATGATTCTGTTGGACAAGCTTCTCGTTCGTTTGAAGCAGGGTGGTAAGCGGCTGGTGAGCGGTTCAGGTCTTGTTCGGAATTTGAGCGCAGTATTTTACAGGTCATCGTGTTCTGGTCTTCAGCCAAATGACGAAAGTTCTGGACATCCTCGAGGACTATTGCACATGGAAAGAGTTTGAATATTGCCGTTTAGATGGATCGACTTCGCATGAAGATCGCGAGGTGACTCGTGTTGGTTTTTTGTTACCTGCTGTGTTGTAATTAAATTTTTTCCCAGGAAGCCATCCGAAGTTACAACGCTCCAGACAGCGAGAAGTTTATTTTTCTTCTCAGTACGCGCGCTGGTGGATTGGGGATTAATTTGACTAGTGCGGATACCGTGATCCTTTATGATTCCGACTGGAACCCTCAGGTGAGGATACTTAACACACTGACGAAGGATGTATTTATAGATCGCCGCTCGTATAGGTTGACCTTCAAGCAATGGATCGTGTTCATCGCATCGGCCAGACCAAACCCGTTACAGTTTTTCGCTTGATCACAGAAAACACTGTCGAAGAAAGGATTATTGAACGAGCCGAGCGAAAACTCCGTTTGGATGTCATGATAATTCAGAGCGGACGATTGGTGGATTCGGCATCTAATCGTCTGGAGAAAGATGCAATTTTGAAGATGATTCGTCACGGTGCGCAGGCCATTATTCACAGCAACGCTGCTGATATTACGAACGAAGATATCGATACTATTCTTGAGCGTGGCAAGCAGAAGGTTGGTTCCTTGAACTATTTGTATTGTTTGCAGTTTCCAAGTGTTGATGTTTTAGTCGGAGGAAACCAATAAGAAGCTTAGCGAGCTGACGGAAGATAAACTGAAGGGTCTAACATACGATTTCGTCGAAAAAGATTTATTCACATTTGAGGGAGAGGATTATCGCTCCAAGCCGAAAACTTCCCGAGAAGAAATCGAGCAGCCTTGGATTGAATTGCCAAAACGCGAACGTCGGCAAATCACCGATCTGAGCCGAAATATGGGCAGCAGTCGTGATTCGCCCCCATGGACGCCGAAACCTCCAAAACGACCATCGGTAAGCTTTCATATAAAACCTTGATTATTTTGAGCAATCTCTGCTAATGAATGCTGTTTTATAGATTCCTCGACCGCCGGTCTATCGCTTCATCGATATCCAATTTGCTTCCCCAAAACTGATTCAACTTCTTGATCGTGAGCAGCTTGTATACAAGAAAGCAATTGGTTTCCGGGTAATATATTTGTTTGTTTTTCTTGATTTTTGTTCTGAGAGTAGTAATTTAAGGTGGATTCGGATCCTGGTTTGGAAGAAGCTGTCCGGGATCGTCATGCAGCAGAGCAGGCTAAAATCGATAATGCGGTGCCGTTGACTCAAGCCGAACAGCAGGAGAAGTCTAACCTGCTCAAAAGTGTGAGTGAACAGGCTTCTCACCAAAAAACACTATGGCCACTTGGACAAGTTTGGTGAATTTTTGTTTTGTTTTTTGCAGTGTTTCCAGACTTGGCGTAGGAATGACTTTGTTTGTCTTCTTCGTGGACTTGAAGTACACGGTCCAGGAAGTCCCGAAAAGATTGCTGAGTTCGTTGAAACCAAAACTCCTGCGGAGGTACAATGGTTGTTGCTCGCTTGCTTTCGAACCATTACTAACTCTGCCTACTTATCTCAGGTGAAGACATATTTGGCACATCTTTTGAAAAACTACCACTCGCTTGCGGATGCGCCTCGAATTGCTGCTAGAATAAATAAGGGCATCGCTTATCAAGAAAGGCAGAAGCAGCGTCGTGATGCTCTCAAGAGAAAAATGGCGACATGTGACTTCCCTGATTTTGACCTTAAGATTCCATATCCACCTGGATATTTGAAGCTGAACTCAAACGGCTTGTCGAACACTGGGAACACCGGGACCTCACGAACCCATTGGTTGGAAGATGAGGATCGGTATATTTTTTAACACATTTTGATGATTTTGTTTGATTACGATTGGTCGCTGTTGCAGGTTTGTGATATGTGCATACGCTGAAGCATGCCAATTCTTCGTTGATGACTGCGAGGCGCTTTACGAACGCGTCCGTGATGAGATCCGGAATGCGCCGACATTTCGTTTCGATTTCATGATGAGATCAATCTCGACTGATGTAAGTGATCATTGGCTTCACGTTTCCGGCGGACAGTAAATAATGATAACTATTGATATTTTTAGCGAATCAGAGAACGTTTGGATGTTCTTTTGTCATGGGTGGTGAAGGAAATGAATCCCAAGCCAGTCGTCACAGTTCCAAAAATTGTCGCTCCGATGCAAGAAACTGCCAAAGGAAATTCGGACGGTGATCAGCCAGCCCTGAAGGAAGCCATCCGTAAATTGACCCTTCTTCCCCCTGGGAGTTCTGCTTCCAATGGCGTCAAGAAGATGAAGGTTTCGAATGATGGACCATCAGCATCATCCGGCAATGGCTCAAAAAATCCAACATTCAGTCTCAAACATGTTGACATGAGCGCTGGGAAATTTATCATATCACCGACAGATTTTGCTGCATCATCTGGATCCGGGGTTCAGAAGAGCTCCTCTAAAATTGATCCTGTTTCTTCTGATTCGAAAAAACGTCCTTCGAAGAAAGAACCGACCACTTCTTTCAAAATCATCCCTGACTGGGCTCGACCAAAAGGTTGGAAAACCCAGAATGGTGAGTCTTCTTCGGGATCGGGAACCGCCTCTGAATGTAAAACCTCGTCGGGAAGCGATAGCGATTCGGACATCGTTGTTGTTTATGATGGCAAAAAGTGACATGGGACCGTGTCATAATCTTGTTCACTGTTCGATTTTTCGAATTTCCACACGTTTGTTTTTGGCTTGATTTATGGCTCTTGATTTTGTTTCATATATTTTTTCGTTGAAAAATCTGCCGGACATTTTTCGATTTTGGAAAATTTAGCCAGTCGAATATGGAACAAGAATAGGGTTTTTTTTTTCAATAAATCACGGTAAAGAAACTGTTGGGGTGATCTTTTTTCCACTCGGAAAGAAAAGGAACAAGCTGAGCTGTACGCCAGATAGAAGCATTCCAACGAAGTTTGGAAACTAGATAGACGAAGATGAGAACAATACTAATCCAACGTGAAGGAATCCGTACCTGAATGAAAACATCCTGTATGAGATAGCCATAGAGCAGCCATTCGGAGCAGACCAAAAAGGTCATCAAGATCCAGAAGAACGGCAGAGATTCCGAGTTACGAGACCTCACCACATGGGCCTAACAGAAAGAAAAGTAAGTACCGTAATCAAAAACACTCTAGACGCAATAAACCAATTCATAAGCGTAATCCCGGTTTTTCACAAAAGTGACACCTACCAAAGTTGCCAGTGGGGCAGCGCAGAAGAAACATGTAGCAAGGCAGCAAACCAAGCCTTGATACAGGACGGCCTCTTCGGAACTTTCGGTCAAAAGACGCGTAGATAGTATGATTAGCGTTAACGCTAGAATTATAACGAATTAGGAATAAGTTCGCTAAAATTCGAGGTCAGCGGCCACGAACCTCCGACTGCAGTCACGATTTGTTGATTGATACTCGTCTACAAACAACAGAGGTCAAACGACGAAAGGAAAATTAGGTCATATTTCGCACCTTCGAGACAGCATACTTCCGGAAAACGAAAATGTATCCGCATTGCATGATAAAACCCACGGCATTCACAAATATGATTGCTGTATCTCCTTTGAGAATTCCATAATGTGTCCACATCCCACAACTTGAAATAACAAATAAAATTGCTTAAACGCTCTGCCGGAAATTTTGTCAAATCTGACCTGAACAGAGCTGCCACGAAAGGTAAACCAGACAGTTCACCAGTGCTTGCATTCTGAATAATTCGGCGGCAAGATGGGCTGTTAAAAATGTTGACGATCAACAGCAATACATCGTGAAGAAGACATGAACCTCACATTCCAGAAAGAAATTGCCCGACAGTGGTAATCGTTGCCAGAATGCTGACCCAGTTGCTCAGAGTTGAATTTGACATCATGGCTGCACGTTCCAGTCAACCTGGGCGGTTTCGGTGAATGTGAAGATACAACCGGAAGTCAATATATGGTCTCTTCAAAATGAAGAACTGAAAGAATTCAAACCTAATCAGATATCCAGCTGTCACACTTGCGGACACAGAACTCTCACGTTCTAAAATTTCATGATAAAGGCTGACATTGTCGATGATTACAAATATTCAGATAAATGCGTTGAACGACATTTCTGCAGATCTTCGAAGTCAGAACCCTCATCCCATACAGTATAACTAAATCCCGACCATGCATTTCGCGTATTTACATGCAAGATTACCGACGTTTAACGAGGCTGGAATCCGTTCATATCCACGGACGTGAACACTACGCATTGAAGACTCACCTTTCACACAACAAACATTCCTATAGCAATGAGCGTGGGAAAATGACAACAAGCTTGCTCCAGAAGTTACGAACTGTTCCCGACGCGCCTTTCTCTCCTCGAAAGCAGAATCTTCCAGACGATAATGTTTCAACACTTAAGGATTATCTAGGTGTAAATCCTTGATAATGCAGGTGTCGATTCTAGAATTTCGAACCTCCACTTCGGTTCAGACTTCAGATGCAGAACGAATAATTCACGAACAAGCGAAAAAACGTCAACAATGACGTGGACTACTTGAATCCGCTTCGCTGTAACCTCGAAAGCGTGAAGTATTTCACGCACTCTTCGCTCACATGTATGTGATTCACTCGAAAATGTATGTGATCAAAATTCAAAACAAACGTTATCCTACAGTAGCGCTCATCGTGCAAGTGCAAATCGTCCCTCAATTTGCAAAAGTGTTCTCCACGAAATTACTTGCGTCCGACAATGTCGCATCAGCAGAAGAACGTATGGACAAAGAAACCACCGCCTGTGCCTTCGAAAAGCAGTGTTTCTCAAGTTTCCAGTTCTCTTCCTGCAAAAATGCCATCAAAGATTAAAGTGGAATCCGCAGGATCATCCGGTAAATATTCCTTCATCTGACTTGGTCGATTGATTCTCTATTTGATCTTCTTTAGGTTATTCCAACCTGAAACTATTTGGGGAGATCAGTAAACAGCATCAAGAAGGAATCGCCGCAAAGTTGTCACAGTTGAAAAACAGCTTCGGAGATGAGGCTGACAGTGATGAAGAAGTGAATATACCGAACAAGGATGAAATTGTCCAAAATATTCTCAACACCTACAATAATCTGGCTGGAGGAGATGCGGAAAAAGTCAGGCACTCTATCGTCAATGCCACGTCTGCCGGAGCTGCAACTTGTTTGATCTGCATTAGCTCCCTTAAACGGGCTGATCCGGTGAGAAAATTTTTTTTGAATTTCAGTTGAAGATTGTTATTTGTTGGAATTTTAAATATTCTTCTTCGTTCCTTGGCCTAAAAGTGAGCCCAATTTCCGAATCAACTGCACTGCTCTTTCCCGAGAATCCAATTTTCCCTCCACTGATTTGTCAATTTTAATTCAGGTTTGGAACTGCGACAGTTGCTCTTCTGTATTCCATCTCGGATGCATTCAACGGTGGGCGAAGGACGGAATAATCATCACAAGCGATGTTCTTTCCGACAAACATTTCCCCAACAAGGATCGTTTTTGGGCTTGGTACATATGCGTTCCAACAGTGATCATCAGCTACTAAGCTTTTGGGTTCATGTCATGTCAAATCCAGACTGTAACCGGTGCTTTGTTTTTGCAGTCCAAAATGCCGTTTTGAATACAAAGTTCAGGATGCACCGACGCAATACTGGTATGATACTGGCACAGTTTTTTCAGGTGGTCAGTGTTAGTACATTTACTTTACCATTTAGGTGCTACTGCAAAAAGGTGCGAGATCCCGTCAATGATCCGTGGATCCTGCCGCACAGCTGTGGTCAAATTTGTGAGAAGACTTTGAAAAGTGGATGCGCACACAAGTAGTGATTCAATTTTCACTTCATTTACCAAATAGATAGATGACCTTTACCGTTTTTGTTGCAGGTGTTGTCTGCTTTGTCATCCCGGTTAGTTATCTTCATATGTGAAATATCTGTTGACTGATTTGCTACGAACTGTTTCCAGGCCCATGCCCACCTTGTCCTGCTCAATCGAAGGTTTTCTGCTTTTGCGGAAAGCTGCAAAAGGTCGTCAGATGTGGGATTCATTCATTTACTTGCTCCAGGCCGTGTGGGAAAAGACTGGATTGCCTTAATCATAACTGTGTTATGGAGTGCCACGATGGTGACTGTGCTCCATGTACGAAGCAGACCACTATTTCCTGCGCTTGTGGATCGGAGTCTTCTTCTCAACTGTGCGGAGTCAAAGTGTATCATTGCAAGCGGTATTGTAAACAATTCTATGAATCGTACTTAATGTTAAACACCGTCTTCCAAATAGAGTTTGTGGGAAATTGTTCGGCTGTATAATTCACAAATGTGTACAAGTGTGTCATTCGGGTGAATGTGGACCGTGTCCACGAAGCTTGCCAAGGTCGTGCCCATGCGGGAGAACGCGAGCAGTAGCAGACTGTTTGGTTGAAGTGACACCTTGCGACAATGTTTGTGGGAAACCAGTTTGCGGTCTGCATTCGTGCCAAGAGGTTGGTTAAGATTAAAAGTTTTTGCAGAGCATACCGCAGTTACATTTGTTTCTGCAGCTGTGTCATTACGGGGATTGCGGAAAGTGCGTGGTACCCGTCAGTAAGTGAACTCTGAACACCCCAAATACGATACGAGTAGTCTATTGGTGACTTTTACAGAGAAAACATGTCCATGCGGCGCAAAGAACAAAACCGCTCCATGTTCCGCTGATATAACCTGTGATATTAAATGCAAGAAACTTAGAAACTGTCAGCGACATACTTGTAACAAACGTTGTTGCGCCGGACTATGTCCTCCCTGCGATCAGGTTCGTCGGTAGTACTTGGTCTTAACATTTACATGGACTTAGCTCTGGCATTCGTTTCGCAGGTTTGTGGCAGGGTCCTTCCGTGTAAAACTCACAAATGTGAGTCACTGTGTCATCCAGGTCAGTTCAGCATCGTGAATAATATAGCTAGAAAACACTTCATCATTCACTTGCATGTAGGTCAATGTTATCCTTGCATTCAAATGGTGGAACTATCATGTAACTGTGGTGCGGCAAAGATTACGGTGCCCTGTGGAAGACAGGTATGTCAGATCCGCCTTCTGCTTCGTCCGATGTTCTGAATTCACCTGATGTACAGCGCTCGATCAAGCCTCCGAAATGCAATATCCAGTGCCGGGAGCTACCGGACTGCCATCACAAGGAACGGATAAAACACCCCTGCCATTTCGGGAAATGTCCGCCATGCTCACAAATCTGCCTCCAGAATTTGCCTTGCGATCATCGGTGTCAAGCGAAATGCCATTCAGCAGTTGAGATGTTGGTCGAACATGCTGAGCCGGTTGGGCCGTGGGAGGTCAAGAAGGATCCTGAAAGGGAAGTGCGAAAACTACCTTGCCCACCATGTCAGCACATCGTCAGTATGCCATGCCTCGGTCAGCATGACGAGGCTCCAATGAAATGTTTCGAGAAACGAGTCGTTAGTTGTGGACGACTATGTGGCCGGAAACTGGCTTGTGGAAATCATTCCTGCAATTTACCATGTCACGCGCCCGTAAGATTGAAACTGAGCGTTGAAATTTCGGTCGATTTTTACGCATTTGATTTTTACAGGAGGAAGGTTGTGAAGACTGCAATTCCGCATGTGCAAGACGGCTGCTTTGTCAGAAGCATGATTGCTATTTACCATGTCATCACGGAGACTGCCCATCGTGTGCGGAGATCGTGAAGATGTCTTGCTACTGTAAAAGCATGGGTTTGAAGTTTTCTTGTGGAAAATTTGCCGGAATGAGCGATGAGGAAAAGAGGACTGCATTATCTTGCAAAACTCAGTGTCATTCGCTGATATCATGCGGACATCAGTGTCGAAAGCTCTGTCATCCGGAAAGTGAGCTACACAGCCTTTCTAAAGAATGTAGGCAAAAGGTCATCCAGAAGTGTCCATGTGGGAGGATGAAACAGCAGAAGATATGTAGCGAAATCACTGCGACGTTTCCGTGTAATGCGGAATGCCTGGCGATCGTCGATGCGAAAAAAGAGGTACTTTTCCGTTTAGAGGCGTCGTTTGGCGAATTACCGTTTGTTGTATTTAGGAGGAAGCGCGAGTAGCCCAAGAGGCCGTCGACAATAAAGACAAGGCTAGCCGGGAAGAGCAAGAGAAATATGATAGCCGGATGCAGGGGAAAAAGCGAAGACGTTACAGAAACGAAGACCCTGGAGACCAGGAGTCGTTTTTTGCCAGAAACAAAAAGATCATGTTAACAGGCATTGTTTTCGTTCTGGTGATTGCTGTTTTGATTCACTTTCTACATGTAACTTGAATGTTGGTCGGCGCCTTATCCACGTTTCTTTCTTGAATCCTGCGGTGAAATATTGCTCTGTGATGTTTGTGTTATGATCAAAATATTGTCCTTCGAACTCTTTGGAAAGAATGATTTTATGCGGGGACTGAAACCATGGTAGTACAGTACGGTTCTGTACTCTGTACACAGCAAAGCAGACCAGAAAAGCCGGTACGTGAAGTTCAATTCAGGATAGCGATAGCTGTAGACCGATGTACAGCAGCACGATATCGAGACAGCAGCACCAATGGTAGCTCCGCTGCATTTTCGGTAACCACCGCCCCTTTTTGGACCACACATTTTTCGTGCAGCACAGTGAATTTTTGAAATATTTTTTTCTCTCTCTGAGTCTGTGTCTTCACAACAAATCACTCTAATGTGAACGAGGAATTTTCAATCCATGGATCTCCCTGAGCAGATAAAAGGTAGATGAAAGCTGTCGATCAAAAGACATGATCCAGCTTCTAGCAATAGCCAAAAAAAGCGGCTGGTTGATTCGGCATAACGACACAGGCCCAGTTATGATACCGCGGGGATAAAAAAGATACAGCTTCAAAAGTCTTGGGAGAAAATAAATCTTTGGAACTATTTTTCACAAATTCAGCAGCTTTATCGAAACAATAGTTCATTTACCAAAATGACCATTTCAACATCAGGCAGTCATTTATTAAGGTAGACCTTCGGGGTAGTTCTTGAGAACCGTTTTCACCGCTGGCCAGTTAATTTTCAAGAGTGTGAATAGTTCTTAAGAACCATTCTCAACAACAGACAGTAACCGGTCAGAAGAGACAACAGCTCTTTGGCATTACTTTCAGCCACAAGATCTTGTTATTTCAGAAAGAGAATGAGAATTAGTTCTTCAGCCGCATAGTCGTGAAAAATGAGAATGGTTCTTGAGAACTACTCTCAACAAGTTAGAATGGACTACAGTTCTCTAGTGTTATTTTCGACACGACAATGACATCCGCAATGTTTTGCTATTCTTGAAGGAAAACAGCTTTCACAAGTAATGTGCCTGAGGATAGGACTGTCTTTAAAATACGCAACTGGTCCTATCATACGAAGGAACACACAAAGAAATTTCTCAGACGTTTCCATGTGCCATGAAGTTACTTAAAAGCAGCTATGTGTTTTTGAGTTCCTCGGTCTTCGAGGTTATCCACATCATCAATGCGCAAGTAACGTCAAATAGAATAATGTAAGACAAGATGACCTTGATCAGTACAGGAGATGGGACGTTACCGTGGTGATGATTCCGAAAACAATGTCTTCAGAATTTATGTGTGCGCCTCATCGTATTGCTCATGAAAGTTTTTGAGACCATTCTTTGAACTTTTTTCTGTATGGTAAAACCAGAGTGTTATTTTTAAGACAGTCCTAGTCTCGGTCACTTCGCTTGTCACGAACTGTCCGTGGCAGTCGGTGGTTTCTCATCAAGAACGAGGATGGTTGCAGAGGCTATTTTTATTCTTCGTATGTTTCTTCATATGATAGGGCCAGTTGCGTATTTTGAGACAGTCTAGTCCTCGGGCACATAACTTGTGAGAGCTATTTTCCTTCAGGAATAGCAAAATATTGCTGATGTCATTGTCGTGTTAAAAACTTCTTACGAACTCGCGCCCGTAGGTCGCGTACCTCCTTTGGACCTACATTGTTGTTATATATTCATCTCATAGCAATACCTGCAATTCCATAACTGCGACCTTGGAATCCAGTAATCTC
>JAQIWT010000528.1:0-18589 GCA_034696485.1 Isohypsibius dastychi
GAACGGCTGTAAAGTCCCCCCCCTTGGGGGGGGGGGGGGGACAAAAATGAATTCTCTATCGATTGTACTAAGAGTCATGAGCTTTTAAGCAAAATGAAACGAGCTGCATTCTCCCAAGATCTGTGGTAGAAAATAGTGTACAACCCGGTTTGTTTTGTGTATCATATACACTTGATTTGCTAGCTAGCAGGGGTGCGAAATATTCAGAAATAAGCACAGTATTCGGAGCGATATTTGAAACAAGTTACTGCTCCGTCTCGTATCACTCTTGCAGATTATGTTCTGAGAACGAGACGAAACGGTAGACGAGTAACTGAGTAGTCAAAATAGCGGTGAAAATTTCTAATGAGATCAAGTACAAACAAGTGATAAGTGAAAGACGTTTTTCATAGCGAGCGAACCAAATATCCAAACTCTGCCGACCGGAATAACCATGGAGGAGCCGTTCCAAAACGGTTCTCCCTACGCACATCTTCGGAGGGCATCTGTATCCCTAATTTCTGCTCGATGTTATCTATAAAAACTGACTCCTCTCACAAATTATATCCTATAAATACGCTTTTGTTGTTTCAGCTCACCGCAACTATACTTGACGTTATTTTTTTCGCGGTGCATTTAAAAATGAGACACCGGGAACCTGGACCCCCCCCCCCCCCCTCTCCTAGTGACCGTGCGGTATTGCACGGGTCGGTTCCGAAGCTGCAACCCCTCAGAAATTGATTATAGCAAGCTAGCTTGGTCACGATAATCGAAACCGTCTTCTTATTCAGCCACCCAAATCGCTAATATAGATTCGCAGCCCACCTTAACAGCGATTCACCGCAGTTCATAATGGTTCGCCAGATAATTGATGGGGCACCGTTCATCACAGTGAGTCATCATTCACCATCGACAACGCATCTTCTCATCCTTTACCAGAAGGAAAGTGGCCTGTCCCATCCCTATACGCCTGTGGGTGTGGGGGGGGGGGGTGAGGGAGCGAGATTGCAAAATGTCTTTAGGTTAGAATTCGGTCAGCCACAGTTTTTCAGATGTTCACGCCTTGGGAGAGACCAGAGATAGCAACACATAAAATGCTGTCAAGGCGACCAAAATCTTTGTTCCAACAAACTCCGAAAACGTCTGCATAATTCTCGCCCATGTATAACAAAGTTGAGACAAGGTAACTTTTGATGTTCGATGAAAATCAGGATGACCTGGACACAGAACAAGTCATAGATCTGGTGGCTGGATTGACTGACAGCGACTTCTGGGAGTTGATCGCTCGTGAGTTATAAAATCCATGAGGCAACAGCCCCTATGGGCGTGGTGCGCTGCAGCACAGCTGGATGGTGATCAGTGAATCATAAAGAATAAATCATATTACTAGAATCGCAGCGCTCCACGAAGCACAAGTTAAAAAAATGTAGTCACGAAAATTGGGAAAACTGCACACTTTTCGGATGCCTTTCCACGGGTCTGTTTTAAACGGCAGAATTTCGGATTTGGTGCGGATTTGGGCTAATCAGGAGTACAAGTGCTGCACTCTACTCAAGATTGACGAATAAGCCGACTGAAATTTTGCTGGCATATGATGCGTAGTTAATGATGCGAGTTGAATTATTTGTCGGCGCCTATATCGGGCACCGAGAAGTTGTTGAGGGCATTATCGTGCATGCCCATGTGTGATTGGGAGTCGTCACCGAACGAAAAAAATGCTAACCGTTGTTGTCGCTGTAACGCCGAGGAGCTATAAACTGGAAATGATTTGCATTGAAATTATCACAACTGAAAGTGTGAACACTGAGGATTATCGCGCTTCAGCTCACGCTTAACGACACTCGCCTGTAATTGATTATCTCAGAATTAAACAAAAAGTAGTTGAAATGTCTCATTCTATACATTTCCTCGAACCTGCCTGTTTAGTTGAGGCTGACGACTCATTCAAACTAATTGATACCTCAAATAAGCACTCCAAGATATGCTTTGAAAGGGTTAAGATTGGCTGCGGGTCCATATTGACAAATTTGGTTCGCCAAATTATGTGATGTTGTCGGTGATCTAGTGGATTCAGACTCAGTGGTATCAACAGCATAAGGGTTGCAGCTATTCAATGAAACCATGCAACACCGCGCCTGGTCATTCAGAGAGACAAAGAGGAGTCCTAAACAAATGTGTTTACCACTCACTCGGCAGAAATCTGTGTTTTTTAGAATCAGAACAAAAAATATTAAAAGTAATACTCTATTTGAAGCAGCCCAACAAACCTCACGGAGCGAGAATTACAAATTGTTGATTATATAATGCTTATGGAACGAACTCGAAGGGGTTGCCGGATTGGGGGCTCCAAGAGGTCAGAAAGCCAAACGCGTAGGCATAGAACTGACCACTCAAAAACCCCCCAAAATTCCCCAAAACTTCCAAACTAAATGAGGCGAGGCTCGAAAAACGTTCTTTGGGGTCGAATGTACCCTTGGTAGATCTGACTCTTCCAACGTCCTGCGTTCTTGATCTCCGTATGGGGAGCACCCTGTTTGGCAGCGGTAGTAGCTGCACCAATGCGGAAGCTGTGAGAATTGAAAAGATGAGCATCGGGAATTCCAGCAAGAAACCGTTTCATGTGGGCGTGAAATGATGATCGGGTGAGGAATTTCCCGCTCGATAGGGTGAAGAGTGGTCGAGGAGATAGGTTGGGGAGATGGAAGGGGATGACGTGCGTGAATTTCTGAAATGCTGAAACTGGGCAGATGGATTTTCCGGTCGCTTTCAAATGAATCATGTGACCTAAACCATGGGGGTCGGTCTTGGTCCTGCGAAGTCCGATGGCCACAGAATTTTGATGCTGGTCCAAAGTGACATCGGAGAAGCGAAGCACCCGCTCACGGTCATAAACGGTGGATGAAACACAAGTAAATTCGCTCACGCGTAGAGAACCAAAATATGCAAAGCAGAAAGCACACCACAACATGCGTTGATCATAGAGACATAAATCGGAATCCACTAACGCCGCTTTCAGGTGACGCATGATGGAATTGGAAATTGGCCGACGCTGATCTGGTTGTTTGGGCAGATGGCGACGATAGGCTTTCAAAGCACGATGGACAATGGCGGAGTGCGTTGGGGATCTGAAGAAATGCTCAACATGATGGCAATTGATCCCAGCGGTGTAGACTTTTGCTGTTGAATAGGCCACGTCGTCGAGTCGGAGGCTTGCGATGAAATTGACAACCGAAACAGATGAGGCAGGGAGTGACGGAGCTGAATTTTGCAGACAGAACAGGCGAAATTTTCGGATTCCTGCTTGATAGCTTTTTCGTGTGGAAGCCGAAATGTGATCGGATAGAAGAGCTCGGGCTGCTGGGGTCAAACGCTATTCACGGCCTGGTTCAGAATGTCGTAAAACTTCGAGGGTAGAGGAGTTGGAAACGCGTCGGCACTTGGAGCTAGTTGACGGTATCTCTCCATCTGAAACCGTGATAGGGCGTCAGCAATTGTATTCGTACAGCCAGCAATGTGCGTCAAATTGAGCGCAAAATTGAATTCAGATGCGACTGCAACGATCGCCCGCATTAGGTGGAGAACCCCGCGGTTAGTGGAACCCAATTTAGTCCAAGCTTGCACTAAGCCAAGATTATTACACAAAAAAAGAACACGTTTGCCACACAGATCGGCAGACCACAACAAGCATGCAGCAAAAATCGGAACCAACTTGAGCAGTTCAATGCACTGAGACGAAAACACAGTTTCAGAGGACCACTTGCCATGAAACCATCGACCATTAAAGAAGCCAGCAAAACCGACTGCAGCAGCTGCATCGGTGTAGAGTTTCAATACATCAGAAGACCACCACTTGATTGGAATGAACGAACAGGTTCCATTCCACTTGGGGAGGAACTCCTGCCACCAATCAAGATCACGAAAGAAATCATCGACAAGTTTAATCTTATTCTTGTCAGATTCACCACGAAGAAGACTTATCAAACGCCGGGTGAACAACCGGCTGGAAACTATACACTTCGTCGCAAACTGAAGACTTCCGATCAGGCTTTGGAGTTCCGTCTTTGTACAGGTGACCTTGGACTTCCAAAGAACGAGCGATTGTTGCAACTCAGTCAGCTTTCCTTGAGTTAGACTGACGGCTTGTGCGACAGAATTGATGACGATTCCAAGGAAGGTGATTTCGGTGGACGGCCCTTCAGTATTCTCTTCAGCTAAGGGAATACCCAGCAAAGGAGCTATCTGACGGACGGAGTGTAGAAGGTTTGAGCACTGGTCAGAGGCTGGTGAACCGACGAGCAAAAAAATCATCGACATAATGAAGAATAGCGTCGCATTCCGTAATATCACAGAGGATCCAGTTGAATGCTTCGGAGAAAAGGCAGAAAAGATACGCGGAGGACCGCAAACCAAAAGGTAACACAACATCGAAGTAAAACTCATCGCCAACCTTGAAACCAAGCAGATGCCAGTCATTAGGCCGGACTGGAATCAAGCGGTAAGCGTGCTTGATATCCATCTCAGCCATGAGACAACCGCGCCCTGCATTTACGGCCAAGCTGACGGCATCATCGATTGTACAATAAGCAACAGAATAAGAATCGCGATCAATGAAATCGTTAACACTGTCGCCAAATGGCCTAGATAGGTCCATTATCAGGCGAAAACCACCATTCTTCTTGGCGCGGACACCAAGCAAACTTGACACAAAGTTCTCAAAAGGAGCAGAAAAAAACGGACCGAAAGAATGGCGCAATTCAATTTCTTTCGCAACATAAGCATCAACAATTTCAGCACTATCAATAGCAGTTCGAGCATTTGCTGTACAACGTGGGTGCTGAGGACCCACAAAACCAATATTGGCACCAAAACGCAGAATATGTACAATTTCATTTACAAAACTTGGACTTGGATGTCTGGACAGCAGTTGTTGGAAACCTTCAAGCTTGAGAGGCGTCAAAATTCCCACTGGAACGGTTGCCGGGTTTTGAGGTTTGGTGGTTGACCTGACCATGAGTTTCTTTTCCACAGGTGAGGCATTTGTGCGCATAGCCGTTGGAACAGGGGGAGCTGTTGCACTTTCCCAAGTTGAATTTGAAGCAAGGATCCCCGCCCGAGGCGGGGCGAGGACGAAAGGGCTGGCGAGTAGAGCCTTGATCCATTTTCGGGCAATGGGAAGCGAAGTGTGAAAGTTCACCGCATTTTCAGCAACGGCGGATGAATGGTTGTTGTTGACCAGAGAACTTCGGCTGAACTGCGTCGCGGGCCAAGAGACACGACTGGGCTGTTTGAAAATGCGGCTGCGTCCAGATGACGACATCGGTTGAGTGCGCAGCAGCGAACAGGCGGAATTGCGCATCATATCTCAGCCAGTGGGCAAGTGGATAACCGGAAATTGGATCAGCCAAACCCGCGATGATTTCGGCATACTTTTGAAGTGGAACGGCAAGATGAGGATGATAAAATGAACGATAAACAGAAAACACATGAAGAGCACGGAACCAAGCAGCGAAGCTAGTAATCTGCTCGGGCACGTATTGTGACCCTCGGTTAGACCGGCGTTCGCGCTCAGAGCGATTAGCTCGGTTACTGGGTAGCAAATCTTCAAGAACAATGTGCTCAGATAAGCTGGCCAGAGCAGGACGAAGATAGGCAGGGACAGCTGGTAGGTCCGATCGTAAGATCGTAAAACCAGGAGCTGAAGTGTGCCCACCGACATCCTGGTGACCCAATCGAGAAAACACACTACCACGATCAGAAATCCGGGAAGACACAGGTACAACGGAAATAGGAGAGACAGGGGACGGAGAGGGCAAGCGAAACAGAGTCTCACCTGAAGACTGGGGAAGACGAGCTGACAATTCCTTGACCTTCTTTTCGAGCTCAATCACCCGAGCACCCTGGGATGGACGACCAGGCTTCTTTTTGTTCTTCTTCTGAACTTTCCCAGAATGGGGCTGATTGATTTGAACGTGAGCACGACGAGTCCGGTTGGCAATAGGATGATCTGATTCCGCAGCTGAGAGGTTATCCATATTATAATCCACTGACGGATGGGAAGATGAATCAGATTCAGATCCAGACATAACGAAGTTGTAGAAGAAGTACGATAATGATAAGGACTAGATGTCACAAAAGGGAAAGGTCAAGACGGATTAAAACTGTACAACCCGGCAAAGCTTCGAACTGAAAGCGAAAACTTTCAGAGGTCGAACGAAGAAACTCGGCACAACAGTCAAGAGGTGCGCATCAGCTCGAAACCGTTTCAGACAGAATAGAGGAACACAAACAACAACAAAGATACCGCTCCTGAAGCATCACGCAAAAAATTAACCGCAATTAATCCATTAATTTCCATTTATATAATGCAGCGCAAGTTGAATGAGCCACACAAACAAGTTTCCACCATTGTTTAGGCTTTTCAAAGTTCATATCTGTGAACTGAAACCCTTAAAGTTTGTTTGGCTGCTTCAAGTTACATATTTCATATATTTTTTTTCAACTGGCACAGACCTCTACCGAGTGAGAAGCAGACAAATTTGTGTCTCTTTGTGTCTCTGAGCGCCCGGGCGCTCTGTTGCATGGATTCGTTGTATAACCATTTATAGTATTCGTGGTCAACATGAGAACGGCCGGATTTCACGAAGTTGAAGTTGTTAACCTGGATTCCAAGGTGTTTCATGGACAGTCTACATCCAGTTGGAGAAATTCAGTAACCAGGGGTCACGATTCGGCTTGTCGACATCGAAACAGCTCCGTCGTTCACTTATGCTCTTCAGCATTCAGCCGTACGAGATTTAAGGTATTTTGGATTAGTAAGAAGTGTAATATCAGTTCGAAACAGTCCTGTTACGGCCGCAGTAAACAGGACTTGAAACTTCAATCAACTGGCGGAATCCTGACACGAAAAAGCCGTAATTACTTTTCCTTGTTAAGATGATAGGTGTAGCCATACGACTGCACATCGTTCATGAAAGGCAAGTTCATGTACCGTTCACGATCATGAAATTCGAGTTTATTCGACAATTTATTGTTTAGGCCACAATTTTGCTCGTAATGTTTCAGTGAAAGGCATCTCCCCGGTTTTCATTAGCTCACATACAGCTCCAGACAGATTCTCTGAGCTAACATTGCAAGCATATGATTTGAGGTGCTCGGAAATTGAAAGTTGTCGCTTTCGATCGTTAGCAAAATAACTTCTGCAGTATTTGCTTATATCAGATCGCACTCGTTTGAGCATCTTGACTTCCTCTCTCATTTTTAGGACCCCAAACTTGCTCCACTTTTCGATGAAGCGGCGGTAAAAATGCGTATATAGTAGAAAATCGGCTTGATTCCATTGCATCAAGAGATCAGTGTGCAAACGATCGAGTCTTCTTCTACGGTCTTTTGTTCTCACATGTTGACGTTGCAGAACCGTGAGATCCAAATAATTCCAGTTAAGCTGATATTTCAGAAGAACCAATGATTCGTCGAAATGATCGGCCATCATCACCAACTGGAATCTCTTTTCAATTTCCCTGATTTTTGCGTTTATAGAAGCTCGCCTTGCAAAGTTGATCTCATCAAGCCCAAATTCGAAGGCTATTGGATTTCGAAGCAGCGGCACTGAATCGTTCGTGTAATATTTGACTGGCCTCTCCAAAAACTCATTAAGTGACACTCCGAGCCGCTCATCAAATCTGAAGAAATGGAACAGGGATTCAAACTGCCGTGCGGGATGCCTGATCATTGAGACAAATATAGTGCTATTTGGCATAATTCCACCGATGGCTTCATTGAAACGGGTGTGATGACAGAAAATGTTGTAGCTCGACCCGAGCGCCGACGGAAGAGAAAGAGAAAGGTTTTTATGGAACTTTGCAGGATATCCAAGAAGATTGTGCTTTGGTGGCAACACAAAGGTCAAATTCCTCAGATAACCGAATCTCATTATAAGGTTCTGGATCGTCGAGCTCGCGCATTTATGCACTTTGAGGAAAACAACGTTCTCGGAACTTTTGTGCGCGCAGTACTCCTCATCCTCCGGAATGTTTGCTAAACGAGAAGCGATCCGCAAGCAACAAGGAAATATAAATAACATCACCAGGATTATTCCGCGATTCTTTGTATCTGTGGTCTTTAGCAGGCAAAGATACAGGCGGGAGAAAAGTGTTACCATTTCAAAATCTGGTCATTTAGAAATTGATTCTTTCTTGCCATAATATCTCATCACAAAAAAACTGGTGTCGGCTTCAAGACCAACGTCTGCATGGTGAGATCATCTAACTGCCTTGAGAGAAAATTCTGTCCTGCTTTAGGCTTCATCAGTTGTGACGGTTCTCTGGGGACTGGTGTGTGTCAGAAACTGTTGATGGAGGGAGATTGGTAAACTGGTTTGGTTCCAGCCCGAATCACAGATCTCCAGCGCTCCAGGATGAGTTCGATAATCGAATTCCAGCTTCAAGGCGCAGGAAATAAGATCGACTCACGTTGCTCGCTCCGTTGTCGACAATGATTCGGATTTCGTATCGGAAAACATTATGTTTTTTTTGCGTGCTGTACAGAAATGCACATGTCTGCGGCGAGCAGCCATGACCTCGGCGGTGATGGAATTTTTCGGCGTTTGAAGGAAGCTTGGAAGAGTTCATCAGTCATTTGATTACCAAATGATTAACCTATTGGTCGCTCCGTCGGTATTTAAAGGTGCTCCGACCTTGAGAATAGTTCAACGATCCCATAACGGGAATCACATCATAGGATCTCCCCATCGATTTCTTCGACTGGTGTCTAATCGGAAGGTCTGGCGCGTCTTCCAACAGCAGAATAATTCCAACAGCAATGCTACTTTCAAAAAAACTAACCCGTTCTTTCTGTTCTCGACCCGCCCACAGAAGCGGAATAGCAACCCCCAAATTTCTGTTTCTTCGGACGAAGACACTGCCGGTTGAAGTGCAATGGGGGGGGGGGGGGGTGTTCATGGTCATGGTGACAGGACAGCTCGCATGCTCAAAACTTCAGTTGGAACTTCAATCGCCGGTATATTAAACAGCGATTTCATACTTGCAGAGGTCCACCGCTGATGTATGCAGAAACCGGTTCTGACTCCCGATGGGAATTTGAGGCTTGAGCACACATTCCGCCGTTCAAGCACCAGCTTGACCTTTGGAAATCGCTAAGTACCTATCCACAGGAGGACGGAAACGACGAAGTATTCCGGATTCAACCAAACAGCACATTTGTATTGCACATTTAAGAGCAAACAGGAATGTCAATACAAAATAACCTACTAAGTGGACCTCTGTGTACCACCTATGTATGTGTACCACCAAAGTGGGAACCACGTTTTCTCCTAGAACTTTCGCTGCCATCAAGAAGGGAAGTACTGCGCAGCGAAAAAGGCGCGATCATCAAAGTTACTGTTTCCGAAAGTTTCCCTGTAAATTTCCCAGCCGAACTCTTGATTTTCTGCAAGTATGTGCTGGTTCACAGTGTAAAAGAGTCAGTTCACCTCGTTTTTATACAAAATTACTCTGGAAACTGCATTTTTACGGAGAGTATCCCTTAATTCAATGAAATCAGTATATTCGAATTTGCCGAAATCGATATCGAGCATAAGGTATTTTGAGAAAGTGCGTTTCCGTTCCTGGGTTGTAAACTGTGCGAGAGCTGATTGGCTTCTAGGACCTTAGAGAAAGCTGAACGCCAGAGCTTCCGTAGAACTGGGAACGTCATTGTGGACCTGTCTGGAGAAGGTGTCCGTATGGTAACTTTGGTAAGTGACTCGGTGATGATTTGAATGGTGTATTTAGGAAGGAAAAGGTTCGTGTTAATTCTGAAATGTGTTGGCACAAATTCTTCAAGCCCACGCGGTTCGGCACGTCTCACTGTTCCACTTCAGACTTGAAAGAATAATTAAAAGAACAATAAGAACGAGCTTTGGGAAAACCCGGAAGGTTGATTGCAATACTTGATGTTCCACATCATGTTGTTCGTCCACCCGCCACCAGGGATAAAAAAAATCACAAAAAAAGACACATTTCTTGGGGAGATCACTTCTGGTCGGGTGCGACTCCTGATGGAATATGAATCCCGGCGAAAATCCCACGTCGTCTATCTTGTTGCATTGTACGTGATGCTGGATGATGGTAGCCGTGGACTTAGAAATCACAAACCTCCGCTATCAGGTGGGGCAGATTTTGTAACGATAAAATGACGTTACCCATAGACTTAACATGTGTCGAGCCTCAAACTTCATGTTAAGTTCGGATTCCGAGGGAGTCCAAACGAAACTTTCTGCAGAAATAAAGATGGCTAAAAGAACCTTCCGTTGTTGTTGTTCCGTTTCCTTCGACGATAAGTTCCGCAGGCAACTTCCGTCTTCAGCCTACTGGTAGAACTGGCGAGGGTGATGTAAGATAAGCAGGCTTCTCCTGATCAGCTCAAAGGATTCCAGGAATCGGGAGTTAGGGATCAGGTGTTTCGGAGATCGGCAGTCAGGGATGTGAACCGAAGTTCAGTGATCGTACTGCTAGGGAAATCTGAGGGTGGAACAGTCTACTCCACTGTCCAGAAAGGGGAACTCGATATCATCCGATTACAGAAAAGCATAAAGATGTAAGCTCTCAACTTTTAATAATCAATTTGATGAAGGGGAAATTCTAATCTCAACTGAGAATGCGCGAGCGGGGCGCATCTCCAAAATAGGCGTGGCTAAGCGCCAAAACTTAAACAAAGATTATCATCGAATCACAATCTGCGGAAAGAGGCCAAGGGCCAATCAAGAAATGAATAAAGAGGAGATATCTATCCAAATCTACGTCCGTAACTCCATCCATTTCCGCCATGATAAATCCTGTTTAAAATGTAAATAATAAATAATAAATATAAATAATTGTTAAAACAACCCAAAGTTGGTATATTGGAAATCCGGATATAACATTCATTCCTTTTTTTAATGTCAGACCATTCCTCAACTCCAAACTCTTGCACGTAACGCAACGTGTCGTACATACTTGATGCTGCGTGAACTTAGCAAAGAATTCATCATGAGTAGACTTGGGCTCTCAAATCTTCAACTACAGTATTAGGGCTACCCAGGGGGCTTCGTTGGAGGTCAAGTTAGAGCAAATAACGAGCTGATATTGAACTGGTTATGGAAATTGTGAAATTGTTCGGAAGTGCTATTTTAAGAAAAATGTTTCAATTCTGACCTGGAAATTGAGCCAAATCGGCACTAAACATCACGCAATAGACTTCGGCATGTCGGAAAAATTGCGGTTACTGTACTGTCTCGATGTTAACGGACACTTTTTGGACCGTGGTGGTAATTTACCACTTGGGCAACCAGCCACCGTATGGTGGTACCCTGACTAAGTAAGGTAAAATGGCCGGGGTCGAATTACCACCAGGGTTATAAAAGTGTTCGTTAGCATCGAGACAGTATAGTATTTGCTCAGGTTATCAAGCCGCTAGTGAGCTGATTCAGGAGGTCGAAAACACAACATAAATCAGTGATATTAAGCTTTTTATATTTAAGAAGATGACCGTTGAAACGTCATAAATATACACCTCTGCAAAAACCACAAAAAGCGGGAGATCTGGAATTTTATTTGTTCAAAGAAAGAGTAGGTGCTGCAGAACGGGAAAGTTTGTTGAATGAGTATCTGCATCCGTCGGATTCGCCATTCTTCTTTCCAGCTGAGATCCAATACTGCCTGATGCACTTTGTGGTCCTTGCTAAGAGCATGACAATTAATAATAACAATACTATTACTGCTACGCGTCACTTCAAACACCAGAGATCTCCTCATTCATTCCTTGCTCGATGAAGTTGATTAGAATGTATTCCAATCACACCTACTCTCCGCCACCGGATATGAGTTCTCAAGGTTGTTTAAAATAATAGCAGATGGTCAACCAAGTGGAAAAACATGGTAAATCGAACCTTCGACCCTGAAGTACCCATGGCACCTTCGCTAATCGAATACACCACTTCGGGGACAATGTGGCTTCGAATTTGATTCCCCCTCCATTCAAATACTGCTACACGCCAGCTCGAATGACGGATATCTTCTCATTCATTCCTTGCTCGAGCAAACTGGTCAGAATAAATCCTGTCCACATATACACTCCAACACCGTATAACGGTTCTTGAGATGTTAAAAAAGTGGCGAATGTCCCACCATCTGGAAATAAGTGAGTCGAACTGTTGACCGAAAAGTAAACATGTGGAAATATTCCCGGAAAACTCGGGTTTCCCAGCGAATTACTAACGTGATTCGTTTGTCCCCCTCTGTTTACCAGTGAACTCGTCTGTTCATTTATATATCAAGGAATTTGATCTCAGCAACAAAATTCCCCCTGAAAAACTGAACTGCATTCATTGAGATTTCCGGTATTTCGACAGTCGGTTTTTGTTTCGTAGTGCTCAAAGAAGAGTTATTGTTATTCGGCAAACTAACCATATCAATAATGTACGTTTGTTTTTGGGTGAACCAAAAGTCACGTAGTTCCCAAAACCAATTTTTTGAAAAAAGTTGGTTCGTGAAACTAATTAAACTTCGCGAAAAAGTTGGTCGGTAAACCAAACTATGGGCACGGAGTTGGTTTTTAGTTCAGTTTTTAGTTTCGACTATGGTTTTAACATGTCTACCGAAAAGTACCCACAATTACCTCACTAATGGGATAAATCGATACGGGCATAACGTGGGTTAGATTTCAGTTCCCCCTAAATTCGAAATCTAAGTGCAACATAAACGAGTGAACGCGATATTTCAAGAAATCGTGAAGTTTATCCAGTACCATTCCACATCCTCTCATACTTCTACAGTTTTTTCAGAAATTTTCTGGAGAACCAAGCCCACCTCCCGTACGTTCACCATGAGAGGCAGGACTTTGTTTTCCAGAGAATTTCTGGAAGAACAGTAAATCATAGTGCATATTGAATATATATATATATGTTTTAATAACACTATGAGTAAATCAACACCATGACCGATCTTTTCTCGTTCGGCTTGTACTGAAGCCTTCCAGATATGCAGTATGCAGACTACTGTATATGCACTGAGTTATGTAAGAAAGTTGGACATTCAGATAAAATTTTTTTGTGTGGAGGTGTGGCCTAGTCACTTGGTATGACAGACGTTTGACCGGCTGCTTTGCCATACTGCTGGATGATTTAAAGATAGTGAGATTGATCTTTTCTCAGACAGGAACAACGATCATGCTGAGCAGTCTCACCCGAAAAATGTAATCGCAAGTTATGTTCCGATATCACGAAACCATCTTGCCGGCATTATAAGAACAAAAAGTGGTGAGTAACCAATGTGTTATTCGCCATCATAGCGCGTACCACTTCAGGTCTAAACTAGTCACTTGTTTGTGGTATTTGTTGCCTTTCAAGAGATCCAGCAATCTACAAATATTCGATGAGTGAGTACAGAATAAATGATCTGACATGGACATCAGGCTTAGCGATAGATAGAATTCTGCTGAAAACTCATCCATGAATTTTCTTTGGTATTCTTCGTAAATCCTTGAGCCTTTCTCCAGGGCAGCTGATGCAAAAGGTATGAGGTCAGGTTTCAGTAATTCCGAAATCTCATTAGTTGTCTTGACGTGATACTTCAAACTTGACATTGATTTGAACTCGTCTATAGCCACAGGGTCATCCGACATCAACAAGACATTTGATGGACAATCTCCACCGAGATGGATGCATACTTGTTCGATTTTTTCGAAATATTTAGCTGTCTCGATGAGGTCACCTTGCCCAGAAGTGATCTTGTCTCCACGTCGAATGTGGACGGCGAAGAATCTACCGTATGTGTCAGCCGCTGCCAACCAAGCTTTCGCTATAACAGCTTTAAATCTTTTGTTTGGCATCCAAACAGCTCTTGCTATCGTGGATTTTCTCTCAAACACTGCCCTTACGCCGTCACGTTCTACAATGGCTCTCACAGTCTGACGGACCCTGTTCCATTCATGCCCACGTGCATATCGAAAAACGGCCGTTTGGTTTGCAGTCAGCGTGATGCTCTCAGCAGATTCATCGAAGATCACGCTGAACTTCGATATTTTGCTTAGTCCCGCATTTCGGTAATCGTCGTTTTTTTCCAACCTTTCGAATAAATGGCAGTTTGTGCCAGCATAAATGTCCTCAAAGAATATGTCAAGTGGGGAGTAAATCCATTTTCCAAGGAGCAAGCGAAATGTTCTGTTGATACCAGGCTCAGTCGCAAGGACGTAGGCATTAAGTGCATTGTTCAAAACTGATGCGAATCCTTTTCCGTTTTCGAGAACTGCCCCGAAGATTCCGTCAGCCGAATATCCATCATTGCATCGCCTCGAATAAAGATCAAGCTTCGCTAGTATCTGAAAATATCACACGGTCAGCCATTCGATTGCAACATGTTTCTCTAAGACTCACCTTTGTACGATTGAAAAACGTTTCCACTGCACTGTTTGCATCCTGGACCCCATTTAAACACTGGAACACACGATATTCATCAACAGTGACTTGGTTTCTCACTTAGTGACGTACCAAAAAAGCAAGCGTTTCCGGACGGAAAACTGCCAAGTAACACGAAACAACAAGGATTATACAAACCAGCGTGAATCTGCCATCCCTGACTCGAGACATTCACAAATTTCCGTTCCTCGGTGACAAAAAGGGAGAATAAACTGAGTCCAGATAAAAAGCGGGAAATTCTCAATTTACATGTGGATTTGCTGCTCACAAGGCGACGTCGAAAATGTGTTCATGAATCTGAACAGTCACGAGACGGAAAACGGTGGAAGGTAGTTTGATTAGAAAACGTCTTTTCATCAGAAATAAGGTGATAATGTCATTTCCAAAGCCAAACCTTAGAGAATGCTGAGAGCATGAAGTTTTTTTCATCGATTCAGTCAGAGCATTAGACGTTCACTCACTGATTGTGTGCCACGATGCATGATATAATGACAGTCCAGTTTACACTCGTGATTTGGTGACGCACCTGGCGACAAGTCGCTGACATGACAACGGTTTATCATGTTGCTTCTCTAGCTCTCTCTCGCTCTTGCTGAATTCAACGGGTGACGGACATCGCAAGTTGACTGAGAAAACCGCATACCGCCCGACAATGGGGGACGAGCGTAAATAAGTACTCTGCAGTTAACAGCAAGATCGCAAAATCTACGACTTTCCAAGTTGATCAATTTAATTTAATTTAATCAGGACGTTACTGTCACTCAGTTTTTATTCTTCAACGGAATCGTTCCCGCCTGTACCAGAAATCCTGGCCTGCGTTCATGCGTGTTCTTCTCAACGCTATCCAGAGAAACAACATCTGCTCAGCCCTAACTTTAATAAAGACACTCTGGAAGCAGCAAAAAACGCACAGATGTTTTCCCCCTTCTCCGAAGATGGAAAACCTTAAGGACAAGAGGCAATGAGTTTTGAGCAGTGAACTTTTTTGGTTATACTGAATTAATCGGATAGAGGAGGTGATTTAGCACACAATTGTATGTCTCGCAGAGGCGCAGGAATTTTGTGGAATTTTTGAATTGAGTTACCCACAAGGACTCAGATCTTGTGCTGGGCAGCACGCTGCATTGAGCGCCTCTAGTGGCGAAATGTCTTCTTCTTGACCGCAGTCTGCAAGTTGTCATTTGCATGAAAGATGATAAGATCCTATGTGTTTCTAAAAGAATGCTCGAAAGCGAAAGAAAGGCAGAAGGCCGGCAGAGGGCCGTCTTAGGGAATTTAGACGCCGCTTTCACTTCTTCACTTTCTCTCTCCAGCTTCGCTGAAGTCAGATTGCGGACGCGAAATTAAACTATTGAATATTTTGCAATTCAAGTTTTTTTGGTTGCATTCGATAGCCCATGCTGAACTACATATTTTCGGAGAATATCGAATAGATCCGTTGCTCGATTTGTAAGTTATATCGGTTTGAAAATTTCAAATTCAAATTTTAGAAAAACTTCTGAACGTGTCAAAATTTCCAGCTTCGGGAATCAAGTATAAACTCTCATTTAGTGAATAAGCTTGAAAAATCTTCGATCAAACAAAATTAAAGAGTTTAGTTTGGCGGTCAAAGTTTTATCGGTTTTACGCCCGCCAAAGGTCAAGTGTGCTCCGCGCGCAAAAAAACGGATGCATATTCAAATAAAATGAACCTTTGACTGTTTGTTAATTTTAATGTGGTACGGAAAACATTGTCACCGCGCGCACCTAGTCGTTTCCCCCAACACGACAAAACTCATTGCCTCTTGTCCTTGAGCAGCTGGTCTGCCTTACACGTATTTGTCCTCCGCTCACATTCTGTACATGCAGTAACTTTATTCGGTGACCTCACTGAGAAGAACGTGTTAGGCTACCATAGCAGTTCCCTACCCGATCAAAATTTGGAAGATTCTGATATGTTAGTGAAACGTATCAGAGTGTATTTTTCTTGTCAAATCGAGACTCGGTGAGGACAACTCTGATAAGTTTGCGATGTAACTGTAAGCCGTCGAGTTTTGACTCGTCTCGAATATTCATTCAACAATTCACAGCCGAAACATCGCTGCAATTGCATCTGATGTGATCGAAAAAATTTGCTGAAAAAAAAACCATCATAATTTTCCGAAGTGGAAAATCATGATGGTGCATTGATGATGTCCAGATGTGATATGACACATGAAACCATGTTGGGCTACTAGGGTCCAGAACATATCAACGCGAGACGATACCAGGTGTGTAGCTCGACGCTCTCGTTCTGCTCTGGGAAGCCATCTTGCTTTCCGAGTTGTGGCTTGCCTTGAAGCTGGGTGTGATATCAAAATTTTCAAGTCACATCATGGTAAATATCACAACACCAAGCTTTGTAGAAAACCGCGGAAAAACAACAAAAAAATGTCAATTTGAAGCGATTGCATGTAATCCGATGACATGCATTCTGATGAGTAGGCTTGTGATGTGTCATTATGAAGAGACGAAACCCGAATTCCGGTTTGATCGCATCAGTAGCCCACTCATCACAGGCGATCTTCTCAGTCATCTCTGTGAGGTGATCCAGTTTGACTGGACTTATCAGGTACTTTTCGCAAGACCTTCTGTGTTGTTCGAAATAGTGATGGGTCTGGATTTTTGATCGGGCTACCTGGAATGCATTTCGTAAGTTACGGAGACGCGTTTCAAAGAGGGGGCTTACATTAGAACGATACCCTTGAGCGCAGAACTTAAAAAATTTTTTTGTTTTGAAATGTTGGTCCAGACCGTGTAGACCAACAGGTAGCCAATTTTCACCTTTTGAACATTTTTGAACTCACAGGTGAAGTGACCAGAAACGATAAAAAACGGGAAAGCTAGAAGACTGGAAAAAAACAGAAAACAACCGGATGTCACATGAACAGCCGGTAGTGACCAAAACACCCTGGAGTGACAAGAGGATCGGAAGTCAGAAAACACCACCGGTGGTCACAGAGACAACCGGATAATGCAGAAACAACCGAAAATAACATAGATAACCGGAAGGGACAAGGATGACCTAAATGGAGGAATGATTTTTCTTGTTCCTTTTTGTCCCCCCGCTCAAGCGGGGGGACCTAGCAATTGTCCTCGACCGGGCCTAGAGTCGGCCTCGAAAAAGTATGAAAGTATAAAAAAAGTAAAAACGACCAAAAAGTATGAACTATTGCGCACTCACTCTCTATATCCTCTATGTTTCTCTCTCCCACACGCACACTCTCCTCACTCACTCCCTCTCACTCACTCACTGACCACTCACTTATCCATTCGTGTTTCATTAACAGTGCGCGCGGATTATTTTTAACAGTTTAACGCAGATTATTAGCCGCCATCTTTCCAGTAAATAGAGACCCATTTAAATGTGTTATTTTTTCTCAAACGACCCGAAGGAATAGGGAGGACCCTATGCCAACCGAAGGTGGGCATTTCCGGGAAAACGTTCCGAAACGCGCTTTTCCGGGGATATTTGTGACATTCTGTTGTCCGTAGCAAGTTTCAAGGTAGTTGGGGCAGACGTGATATCAGTGTGTAGCTCTGATATACAAACCTATCGATTTTTGCAAGCATTATTGTGGAACTTCTCGTCCTCGGTGGTCCTGGTTTCTGGGTGGTCTAATTTGGATTGTTGCTTTGGATTTCTGGTCCGAGCTGAGGGAACCTGTCTTCTGGGAACAGAGCAAGCTTTCCGGATGCCCAGATATTTTGAATGTAATCTTCACAAAAATGTTGCTGTTCGACTATCCAGTACAGTAAAAGCTGTAGAAGTGAACGCTGCGAATTCTAAACAGCTGTTAAATCTGAACAAGGTTTCGGTCCCGGTGAACGCCATAGGCTATACCACAGGGGAGAATCTGCAAATTCTGAACAGCTGTGAATTTTGAACAATGAACAATTTTTTTAACATGGCCTTGTTTGCAGTTATCTGTCAAACTGAACAAGCGTTGCTGGGTGACCACTTATATTTAGAATTATCAACTGATTATGAACCGATACACGTTTTCAAAGTTATTCAGTTTGACCACGCTATTCATGCTATACCGCAGCTATTTCGCCAGCAACCAGTAAAACTTTATGTTTCCTGTGACCAGCACATGAGACTAATAATCTACATGTATACAGTAATGACCGAATTAGAAG